>VZQC01006501.1:959675-1012058 GCA_009823505.1 Rhizomys pruinosus
TTCTAAATCAAACACCAGCTGCGCAGGAAATTAAGACAACAGCTGACAAGTGGGACCTCATCAAACTCAAAAGCTTTTGTACAGCAAAAGAAACAATCAAGGAAGTGAAGAGAAAACCCACAGAGTGGGAAAAAACCTTCACCATGGATACATCAGATAAAACATTAACATTCAGAAAACAAATGACCTCCTCAAAAGATGGAGGAAAGAGCTGAACAGAGACTTCACCAGTAAGGAAGTAAAGATGGCTGAGAAACATCTTAAAAAGTGTTCAACATCATTAACAATTAAGGAAATGCAAATTAAAACCATACTAAGGTATCATCTCACTCCAATAAGACTAGCCAAGTTCAAGAAATCAAAAGACACCAAATGCTGGAGAGGTTGTGGGGAAAGGGGAACACTCATCCACTGCTGGTGGGAATGTAAACTGGTACAACCACTGTGGAAAGCACTGTGAAGAACACTTAAAAACCTCAAAATGAGCCTACCACCTGACCCAGCCATACCAGTCTGGGTATATACCCACAAGACTCATCCTACTGCAAAGATACATGCACAGCTATGTTTATTGCAGCTCTCTTCACAATAGCAAAGACCTGGAACCAACCTAAATGCCCCTCAGCAGATGACTGGATAACAAAAATGTGATACATCTACACAATGGAATTCTATGCAGCAGTAAAGAAAGATGACATCATGAGCTTTGCTGGTAAATGGATGGAACCTGAAGCAATTATACTAAGTGAAATAACACAGTCCCAGGAAAAAAAAGGCAAATGGTTTCCCTCATTTGTGGATGCTAACACCAAATCCCCAGTTGGTAGGCAAACTGAGCAACTTTATTATTATATTTCATTGTATCTGAAACCAGCTGTGCTATTACAATGCAAATCTATAAATGGGCTCTAGAATTGTCTTACTACTTATACTCACACATTGTAATTACCATATATAGATGGAGGAAATGTAGTCATATTCTAAAAAAAGAATGTAAAGTTACACGATTTTATACCTGCATGCAAATTTACTGTTAAAATGTGATTCTCTAAATGTGCTTAGGAATCAACTTACAGTTTATTTTCAGAATTTTTAATTTTGACTTATGTATGGAGTATATATATGCATATTTTGGAATAATATAAAATTAAAAAGTATTGATAAAAAAGACTGAGAGAAAGGTGCAGGACAGTTATGGCAGAATGTATGATCTGAGATGGGATGGGGTGGGGTGGGGGAAAGGGAAAGGGGAATATGCCCTAACCGAAATGAAAAATGATCTATGAAATACACAAAACATCAATAAATAAATTTTAAAAAGACTAAAGATCCTTTAAAAGACAGGAAAGATCATAGCCGAACCTATCTCAAAATAATTCAATAACTTCCAATCCAGTGATAATCAATTTGGTGCTCTTCACCACAGTTTTCCAGGAAACTATATAATCTAGTCCTTGCTTTCGCAATCATTCTGAACTTCATTTACTCTACACTGGCCACATTGGCTTTCTCACACCATTTGTCACAGTGAATATAGCTTGTTAAAAACACTTGGCACCAGCGGTGTTTCTGAGTCAGGATGTTGTAATTTTGGAATATCTGCTTATATATAATGAGTTATCTTGAGAATGGGACCCAGTTCTGAACACAAAATTCATTTATGTCTTATATACATCTTACAAACATAACCTAAACCTAATTTTGTACATTTTTAGTATACCTGTGTTTTCACTGCAACCCATGCTGCCAGATCTGGTGTGGAATTTGTTTTTGTTTTCTTTCAATATATTTTTGTGAGCATTTTACACACTATGTCCTAACCATATTTAGACTCCTCCCCTATCTGCATCTCCCCAGATGGCTCACCAGGTTCTTGCATTGTGTCATATATGTAAAGACTTATCAACTCAAGTTAATACACCCAGATGTCCCTTGTGAGCTCATCCACTACAGCCCGTTTAACCTATCTAGCGTCACTCCCTTAAAGAACACCAACTCTTCCTCACCCAGCAGCTACCAGCTACCAATAGTTCCCCAGGTAAAGTCAGGGCCTTCTGCCCATTTCTCCAGCTCTATGTTGGGTTTTTGTCTTACTGAGTTTTCATGGGTCCTGTACATGTTGTCATCATTGCTGTAAGTTCATATGAGCAAGTTCCCAGAGGCCTGGGAGATTCTGCTTCTTTATGGTTATGTACCACCTTGGTTCTTACAATCTTTTCTCCTCTTCTTTCCAATGGCTCCTGAGCCCTGGCTGGGTGAGGTAAAATATAGCAGTCCTATCCAGGACAAGCAATCTTTTTCTCTACACTTTGGCCAGTTACTGCCCTCTGTGTTAAATCACCTTCTGTTGCAGGAGAAAGCTTGGTTAGTGAGAAGTGAGAGATAAAATTTATGTTCTTGATGTGATCAGTGCTCAGAAAGTTTTAGAATTCAAAGCATTTTAAAATTTTGTACTTTCAGTTTTCCTTTTTCTTTATAGCATATATATCTGTCAGAATATGTGTGATGTATTTATCTGTTTATTTCTCCTCTGCTTAGATATATATGAGCAGGCAATTCTTTTCAGTTGATCTTCCTAGAGGTTAAAAAATTCACAGGAAAATCAAAAGTACTTCATTTGTCTTTGATGAGTTACCAACTAAATGAAACAATGGGAAATAATGTGGTTTTAATTCAACTCTAGAAAGGAGAGCTGGGAGAACTTGGCCCCCTACCCTAGTCCTGCTTAACAACTAAATTTGAAGCAAATTTGAGCCGGGATGAAAGCTGTCCCTGATCTGCAGAATCATGACTCCTAATCCTAAATCTAGAGAAAATGCAGTTCAGGAACACGAATATGCTTTTTTTTTTTTCCAACCATAGTTCTCAAAACTAGGGACATGACCTTCTGAGATGTCAGGAGAACTGGGGTTTGGGAGAAGAAAAGTATCAATTTATCATTCAGGAAATTCTCATCCCAGTGAGAAACAACTTCCTCCAGAAAGCCCAAGAATGGTACAGGAACCTAATATTTCCTGATTTCACAATATTCCCTCTTCTCATCAAATTCCTAGAAGTCTATCGTTTCACCATTGTGCAAAGAAGCCCCTCTAATCATTTTACCAGTATTCCTAGTATGTGATATAATTCTGAGGAAGAACAGACAATATTTTGTTCTAGAAACAGCTGTGCATCACACAGAGCTGTCAGCTGAATGTGTCCTTTTCACTTGCCCCACATTAACAGGAACATGGATAAGAAGAGGCATTACTAGCCTGGCGTGGTGGCACCTCACGCCTTTAATCCCAGCACTTGAGAGGCAGAGGCACGTGGATCTCTGTGACTTCAAGGCCCACCTGGTCTACAAAGTAAGCTCCAGGCCAGCTGGAACTAAAGGGAGACCCTGACTCAAAAAGACAAAAAGGCAAAAAAAAAAGAAGTGATATTACTTTACAATGTTTAAGCCTACATGTATCTGTAGATAATTTTTGCTGTTCTGAATATGAGAGAGTAGTACTTGTAAACAGGTGTCGCTTTTGTCTTTTAGGAAGAAAGCAGTTGTGTGCTCTTGAAAGTAGTATGCTAGAGGCACTATCATTTAAGACAAAGAAACAGAGGATAAAAGGATAAAGGAATTAAGAATGTATGCAAGAAGAGAAAAGAACAAGTGGAGGAAGGGAGAAAGGAAGGAAGGAAAGGGAAGGAAGAAAGGAAGGAAGGAAGGAAGGAAGGAAGGAAGGAAGGAAGGAAGGAAGGAAGGAAAAAACCTGCTTAGAATTTGCAACTTTACCTCTATCCAAACTGCATCATAAAACTAGCCAAGCCTGACTCCCTAAGGTTCATGTCCATCACTGAAGATAGATAGTGAATTTTGTAGTCATTTTCTTTTTCTGGTAAAATAGAATGATATATAATCTCTTTGTTCAAAACACTGATGCTAAAATGTATTTTGTTATTTCATGCAGTATTTCTGTAGAGATAAGGCACAGTGTCCCATGGTAACTAGATGTAGTCTTCCTTAAATAATGGGAAATTAGAATGAAAAGAAAACATATGGCTTTTTAATAAGGAAAGAAAAGGAGAGGAGAAAAGAAGATGCATGTAAAAATATGGGCTAAACAATAAATGCTATGGGCTTTATTATTTTCTTTATGAACATTCTTTTTTTAATTTTTTTAAATTTTATTTATTTCTGTATGTGTATGAATGTACTGTCTGCATGCAAGTCTGTGCACCTGTGTCGTGCAATGCCGCGGAGGTCAGAAGAGGGTGTCGGATTCCCCTGGAACTGGAGTTCTCCTGGAATTGGAGTTTCAGATGGTTCTCGGCCACCATGTGGGCGCTGGGGTTCGAACCCGTGTCCTCTGCAAGAGCAGTCGGCGCTCTTAACCGCTAGGCCATCTCTCCAGCCCATGAACATTCTTTAGATTGTAAACTGACTGAGGATTTCTCACAGGTACAAAAGGAAGATATAAAGCAACAGCAGGGGAAAATGAACTAGAAATCACAGGGATTCAGTGAATACAGAGAGAAATGGACACACAAGTTTTGTTTTCCACAATTTCCTCAACATTATTTCACAAATCTTTCCAACAATTATGTTTGCTTCTCCATAATATCTAGTGTTTGTTTATTATACTTCAATTAACTCTTTATTCTCATTTTCATTAATAAAATTACTTTATTCTAATCAACTTTCAGATAAAAGCATCAAACAGCTACCTAAAGAAGCCAAACACTTGTTCAGTCCTAAACTCTACACACCTGAATGGATTTCTATACATCTAGAATGGCCATTTTGAAGTGAGAGAGATTCACTTAGAGTTTTACCCTTCCATTATCCATTAAATGTTCATTCAGTTATCCACCACAAAAAGAAAAAGAAAAACTGTGAGGAAATGAAAACTAGAAAAACGATTATCTTTATACCCTTTTTCATAATCCCTATGACCACCGTTCCATCCTTCCTCATCACCTAGTAGCCTGCTCCCTGGTATCCTTCCTAAATGTTACACCTGCATTTATATTGCTTTACACATATACATGTAAATGTTATAAGCTAGGATCCACATATGAATAATGATGTGTGGGTTTTTCCAGTTTGGATCACCACAGCTAATATGCTTTTCAAGTTCACACATTTTCCTGCACACTTCCTGAGCCTTATTCTCTATGCTTTGGTCATTTGTGTCCCTTTGGTTCATTGTCGTCTGTTGCACTGATGAAAGTTGACAGATGCATTAGTATTCTCTCTATCACGTGTGTCTCTGAAATCTCTATAATAAATGCATATCACTTATGTTTTAAATACCTATAGGAGAATTTTAGGCTAGAGATAAATCTAATTTTAGGCCACGCCTCTCAAATTATATGAGTTTTGGAATGCTTTTCTTCCCCCCAGTACCTCCTTTTTCACTTAAAATATGCAAATTGGTGGCCACCCAGAGCTCCAATTACTATAAAAATTCAGGACATCATCAGAACTTTTTACATGAAAATCTGACAGTTTTAATTAAGTGCACAATACATATGTATGAGTATATTGTCTTTTGTAATAGAAGACAGCTGTTTGCTAAAGGGTTGAAATCCCACTTTAAAATGTTTAGTCCTATGCTAATGATCTAAAGAGGAAAGGAAGGGGCGGGTGAGAATGTTTTGCCTTAATGTTAAATGTTCTCCGTGCCACAGAACTCCTCACTATTTTACTATTAGTTAAAAGCATTTTTCTCAAAGTGCCATATTTTCTTGTGGTAATGTTTACATGTCTTCTAGTATATGAAATTACTTTTAATGAACATCTCCGTATTGATAAATGAAGAAACTCTGCCTTCTCCATTCTGAAGATTATATAATGGACTGAATGCAACTGGCAAAATTTTGCACAAAATAGAAAGCAGGCTGTGTTATGTTCTCCCCAGTCCGCTAACAAATGGTGGCTGACCTGATGACCAGGCTCTGTCTTGCCCACGCATGCTTCCTCCTCCATCTGGACACAGACAACTCAAACAGGATTTCTTAGATCTGTTGCCATCAGCCCTCGTCCTTCCATGTAACTCCTAGTATTATAACCATCCTGCCCTTTCCTCCTCACAGAAAGCAACTGATGGGAACATTGCTTGTGTCTCCTAGAGATCCCAAGTTCTAAGCCACATGGGACTACTGAGGAATGGATGCCTGCATCTTGGCAGGAGGAGCTCATGACTTACTCTGTGGTTTTCCTGCTAGAATTTTTTTCCTATTTTTTTATTCCCCTCCCATTTCAGCAGAGGAGAAGAAGGAACTTCTTTTCTCAGCTTAACCAGGCCATCATCAGATATCAACTTCAGGCCATTGGAAAAGCTAGACACTATCTCCTTCCCAGGGCATAGCTCTATTCCTGTCTCATCTCTCTGCTAACTCAAGTGCACTAGCAATAAAATTGCATTATAATGAAAATTAGCCCTGCTGCCTGGGTTCCAATTGGCTTTCATTTTGGTTTTAAGTCCATGACCAAGACACTTAACATTTCTGTTCCTCGGTTTACCTTATTTGTAAAGCAAATAATGATGGTACACAAGCCATAGTTAAAATAAGGATTAAATGAGATTGTGTCCCCATATATGTGTGTATGTGAATGTGTTTATATATAATGCTAAAAACAGTGCCTTATGTACAGTAAGAAGAGCACTATATAAATATAGCTATTGGGGCTGGAGAGATGGCCTAGCGGTTAAGAGCGCCGACCGCTCTTACAGAGGACCCGGGGTCGATCCCCAGCACCCACATGGCGGCTGAGAACCGTCTGAAACTCCAATTCCAGGAGAACTCCAGTTCCAGGGGAATCCGACACCCTCTTCTGACCTCCGCGGCATTGCACGACACGGGTGCACAAACTTGCATGCAGACAGTACATTCATACACATACAGAAATAAATAAAATTAATAAAAAAAAATACAGCTATTATGATCACTAAAAAGGCATATAAAATCTGCAAATACATGGAAATAGTACTTTAAAAAATCATAGTCCTAAACTGAGGCAGGACGATTACAGCGAGTTCAAGACCAGCCTAAGATATAGATCAACACACACACACACACACACACACACACACACACACACACACCTACTCATGGACATTTTCTCCCTATCTTTCTCTGTCTATCTCTGTCTCTGTCTCTCTCACATACACACACACACACACACACACACACACCTATTCATATACATTTTCTTCCTGTCTCTGTCTCTGTATCTCTCTCTCTGTGTCTCTGTCTCTCTCTCTCTCTCTTTCTCACACACACACACACACACACACACACACACGAAGTGTACAAAAATACTTGATCATCTCATTCAGAAACTGGAAAGGCTTATTTTGTGGGAAAGAAGCCTTATGGAAATGGAACTACTCCAGAACTAGTTATCCCTAGCACAGGCAAACCCATTGCCAAGCAACTAGTTAATGAACATTAGCAAGGAGAGGAAGGTGGAAGTCCTCCGACATTCTTAGTTAAAAGGAATTTAAGACCAAAGTCTCAGGTTGGCATGACACTGAAAGCATTCGGCTTTGGAATCAAACTAGCATCCAAGAAAAGAGTTAAAGATTCCTTCCAACTTATGTCCACCTTTGAGATCTTCAGACAGTCTCAGATCTAAAGAAAATCTGGAACTGACTAAAAAGAAAAACCTGTATTAAGCAATTTATTCATTGGGGAAAAAGTGTTATCCTGAGCCCTCCAGTTGAGTTCACAGACAACAGTCTGGCTAGAGTGGGACTCACATGAAGAGCAGCAGCTAGATTAGATAGTGTTTTAGATGAAGACTTAATGATTCATTAGACTTCACCCATCCTCTGACTCAGTTCTGAATAGTGTGCTAGCAGGTGGTGAGGCAGCTCCTGGAAATGGCTAGGTTCTTGGCTATATTCTAGTCGCAGTACTATAATTTTGTGCCTACAGCAAACCTTTCTCCAAATTACACCCACACTATAATCAGCTGCTGAGGCTTTTTGTGACTATTTATAAAGGGCATGCTTTAATTCACCCTTATAATTTAGCTGGTAGCATTTTCTGGAAAAGATTTAACAGCTATGCAATACAAAATCACTTCTATTAAGTGCATGGTCTCCTTTTTAAGTGTAGAGTATGCATCAAGGCCATGAAATGGTAATTAATGCAGCTGCCACCAAATTCCAATGTGAGAGTCTAACATTCTTCTTCATTTCTTTACAATTGCAAACAATCTACAAGTGCTTAGTTAAAAGGAATTTAAGACCAAAGTCTCAGGTTGGCATGACACTGAAAGCATTTGGCTTTGGAATCAAACTAGCATCCAAGAAAAGAGTTAAAGATTCCTTCCAACTTATGTCCACCTTTGAGATCTTCAGAAAGTCTCAGATCTAAAGAAAATCTGGATCTGACTAAAAAGAAAAACCTGCGTTAAGCAATTTATTAACTGGGGAAAAGGTGTTATCCTGAGCCCTCCAGTTGAGTTCACAGACAACAGTCTGGCTAGAGTGGGACTCACATGAAGAGCAGGAGCTAGATTAGGTAGATAGTGTTTTAGATTAAAGGGACACCTGTCTCAAAAATACAAAAGAAAAAAAAAGTAAGAGAGGGGCTGGAGAGATGGTGTCTCCTCTGTTAAGTGCAGTAGTGCTCTTGGGTCCGATTCCCAGCACCCACATGGCAGCTAAGAATTGTTTTTAAGTCCAGTTGAAGGGGAACTGACACCCTCTTCTGACCTCCACAGCATTGCATGACGTGTGTGCACCTACCTACATGCAGACAGTACACTCATATGCACAAAAAATAAAAATAATAAAATATTTAAAAAAGAAAGTAAGAGAAATCCAAATTATCAGTAAGTTTGTTTTTCCAGGAAAATGGTGGGGTATAGCACAGCTGATTCTTTTAAATTCATTTGTGGCATCTGTCATGTTTGAAGCTGAATCATGTGTTAACTCTACACAACACAGTTTCTTGGGTCATCCAAAAACATGGAAATGAATGAGAGAAATATTTGAATTTGCTGGTATATTATTCCACCATAGTAACAACTTATTAAATTGAGCAAGCTGAAATATGTAAATTTTTATGATTGTAGCTCTACAATATGGTCTGAGATCTGGTATGTTGATCTCCCCAGCATCGTTCTTTTTGCCAGGATACGTTTGGATATCCAGTGTATTTGTGATTCCATATAATTTAAAAATGTTTTTGTTCTAGTTCTGAAGGAATGTTGTGGGTATTTTTATTGGAATTGCATTTTGGTAAGATGGCCTTTTTCAGAATACTAATTCTACCAGTCCATGAGCATGGTAGGTCCTTCCATGTTCAGGTGTCTTCATCTACCTCTTTCCTTAATGATTTAAAATTCTTATTGCAGAGATCTTTGATGTCTTTGGTTAGGTTTATTCCTAAATATTTTTTCAGATAATTGTGAGTGCTTTTTTTTGATGGTGTCTTTGAATGCTTTTTCTGATTGCTCATTACTTGGTATAGAACAACTTTTTGTAAGTTGATTTTTCTAACCTGCAACTTTACTGAAAGTATAAATCATTTCTAACACTTTTCTGGTAGAATTTTTGGGATCTTGTATGTAATATATGGTCTGTGAATAGTAATAATTGGACCTTTTCTATTCACATTAGTACTCCTTTCATTTCCTTTTCTTGTATTACTGCTCTGGCAAGTGTTTCAAGCAGTATATTGAAGAGGAGTGAAGATAATGGACCTCCTTGTCCGGTTCCTGATTTTAATGGGAGTGCTTCCAGTTTTTCTCCACTTAAAATGATGTTGGTTGTGTATTTGTTGTATGTAGCTTTATTAATTTGGGCGTTGTACCCTTCAGTCTAATTCTACCTAGGACTTTTAACATGAATGCATATTGGATTTTGTTAAAGTCATTTTCTGCATCAGTTGACATGTGATTTTTGTCTGTAAATCCATTTATTGAATGGATTTACAGACAAAACTTGAATGGATTTACAGACAAATGGAATAAAGCTGACTTGATCATGGTGGATGATCATTTTGATATGTGTCTGTATGCAGTTCTGAGCATTTTGTTGAGAATCTTTGCATCTATGCTCATTAAGGATATGGACCTATAGTTTTCATGTGTGTGTGTGTGTGTGTGTGTGTGTGTGTGTGTGTGTGTGTGTCTTTACCTGGTTTTGGAATTAGAGTGATACTGGCTTTATAGAAAGAGCTTGGGCAGTTTTCCTCTGCTTCTGTCTTTTCAAATAGTTTAAGCAGCATTGGTGTAGATCTTTTTGAAGGTCTGGCAGAATTGTGTTATGAACCCATCTGGATCTGGGCTTTCTTTTAATGGGGAGGGTTTGTATTACTTTTTCAATTTCCTAATTTGCTATGGGTCTTTTTAAGTTGTTGACCTCTTCTGGGTTTAATGTTGGTGGTTTGATTGAATTTAGAAATTTTTCCATCTCTTTAAAATTTTCTAATTTAATAGACTGTTAGGTTGTACAACATTCTTTTATAATGTTCTGGTTTCCTTTGTTGCCTGTTGTAATATTTCCTCTTTTTTCTCTGGTTTTGTTGATTTCAATTTGTTCTTTCTTTCTTTTGGTTAGTTAGGGTGTCTATTTTGTTTATCTTTTCAAAGAAGCAGGTCATAGATAAATTGACTCTTTAAATTATTTTCTTTGTTTCTATTTCACTGGGTTCTGCTCTGCATTTTATTTCCTCTCATCTTCTGGGTTTGGGTTTGGTTTGTCCTTGATTTCCTCATTCTGAGTTGTGTATTGAATCATTTATTTGTATTCTTTCTGCTTTGCAAGGCTATCCACAATTCCCGTTCCTTTTCACTTTAGTACTTGAAACTCTAGCTAGAGCAATAAGACAAGAAAAGGAAGTTAAAGGGGTTACTACTTGCAAAAGAAGAGTTCAATTTATATTTTCAGACAATATGATATTATACATAATATATCCCAAAAATTCCACCAGAAAACTTCTAACAATGATCAACACATTCAGTAAGGTGGGATGCTACAAAATCAATCCACAAAAACAATAACAAGCAATCAGAGAGTTTAGAGAAATGTTTCATTCACAATAGCCTCAAAAATTATCTAAGGATATACATAAGTAGAGTCATTAAAGAGCTATTTAAGGAAAGCTAAAGCTATGAGAAAAGAGATTGAGGATGGCACAAGGAAATGGAAAGACCTCTGGTTCTCACGGATTGGTAGAATCAATATGGTGAAAATGACCATCCTACCAAAAGCTATCATAAGATTTCATCTCATCCCAGTCAGAATAGCTAAGATCAAGAAAATAAATCACACCAAAGGCTAGCAAGGATGCAGGGAAAGGGAAACATTTGTTCACTACTGTTGGTGTTGTGTATTGGTAAAACCACTGGGGAAATCAGTCTGGAGACATCTTAAAAGTTAAAAATAAATGTTACATAGGATTTAGTTATATCTCTCCTTGGTATAGACCTAAGTTCAATATCCTACTACAAAGACACTTGCTCACCTTATTTGTTGTTGCTTTTTTCACAATATGTAAGACATTGAAACTATCTAAATGCTCCTCAAATAATGACTGGATAATAAAAATGTGGTATGTTTATGTAATGGAGTTCTATTATGTGGTAAAGAAAAATATAAACCATGGTATTTTCAGATAAATTGGTGGAACTAGAAACATTTTCAGTTAAACGAAGTAACACAGACTCAGCAAAACAACGGCCATCAAGAAGCCCATTTTTACAACAGATGGAGACTATTACAAAATTCCGCATATAGTCAAATGTAGAAAATTTGTGTCTGTGGCATGTCCAACCCTGAGTGACATATCTACAATGCACCTAAAGCTCAGGGAACATAGTAGAACAGGGGGCAGCAAAAGTATCTCTCAACTCTCACCAGTGAAGCTTCTTCATGTAACAGATGGTGAGTAACCCAGAAAGCCTCAACTGGCCAAAGTCCACAGAGTAAAAGACTTTAGAGTGTTTATCATTGAATAAGACACCTATATCAAATCTCTGTTGCCCAAGCCACATGAAATGTGTGGAAGAGGGAAAGGACAGTTTGTAAGACCCAGGGATAGCAGATAACCACAGAGACATAGAGATTTCCAGACATATGAGTAACTAGGAATGTACTCATATGAACTCACACCAATGACAGTAGCTTGCACAAGTACCATGAAAGCTCAAACCAGACAAAACTCCTGCACACAGTGATGGGGAAGTGGAGAAGAAACTCCCACCTTATCTGAGGAACTATCTGAGGAACTGTTGGCAACTGATACCTGCTGTGAGACTGAGAGGTAGTTTCTTTTTTAAAAAAAATTTATTCATTATTTTTATTTTGCATCTATTATAGTGTATTTCTTGCANTAGCTTCCTGGAATGGTTCTAGGATTTTGGCTATATTCTAGTCGATACTATAATTTGTGCCTCAGCAAACCTTTCTCCAAATTACACCCACACTATAATCAGCTGCTGAGGCTTTTTGTGACTATTTATAAAGGGCATGCTTTAATTCACCCTTATAATTTAGCTGGTAGCATTTTCTTGGAAAACGATTTTATTTACACTATGCAATACAAAATCACTTCTATTAAGTGCATGGTCTCCTTTTTAAGTGTAGAGTATGCATCAAGGCCATGAAATGGTAATTAATGCAGCTGCCACCAAATTCCAATGTGAGAGTCTAACATTCTTCTTCATTTCTTTACAATTGCAAACAATCTACAAGTGCTTAGTTAAAAGGAATTTAAGACCAAAGTCTCAGGTTGGCATGACACTGAAAGCATTCGGCTTTGGAATCAAACTAGCATCCAAGAAAAGAGTTAAGGATTCCTTCCACTTATGTCCACCTTTGAGATCTTCAGAAAGTCTCAATCTAAAAGAAAATGAGCTGTGACTAAAAAGGCTGCGTTAAGCAATTTATTAACTGGGGAAAAGGTGTTATCCTGAGCCCTCCAGTTGAGTTCACAGACAACAGTCTGGCTAGAGTGGGACTCACATGCAGAGAGCAGGGAGCTAGATTAGGTAGATGTGTTTTAGCGATTAAAAGGGACACCTGTCTACCAGAAATGAAAAGTACAGAGGGGGGTGGAGAGATGGTGTCTCTCTCTGTTAGTGCATAGTGCTCTGGTCCGATTCCCAGCACCCAGCAAGTAAGTTTTAGTCCAAGGGGAAGGGCTGACTCCCTGCGATTGCAAATCTAGTTTGGTGACCACATCCACTTCTAGCCCCGTGGACACGTACACATTGCTCACATAAATCACAAAAAACATAAAATATATAAAATATTTAAAGAACGTAAGAGAAATCCAAATATTATTCAGTAAGTTTGTTGTTTTTCACACGGAAAAATGGTGGGAGTATAGCGCACAGCTGATTCTTTTAAACTTCATTTTGTGGCATCTGTCATGTTTTGAAGCTGAATCATGTGTGTAACTCTACACAACACAGTTTCTTGGGTCATCCAAAAACATGGAGAATGAATGAGAGAAATATTTGAATTTGCTGGTATATTATTCCACCATAGTAACAACTTATTAAATTGAGCAAAGTTTTTAGATTGTAGCTTCTACATGTTAGTCTGGTTGATGTGATCCCGCTCCACCAGCATCGTTCTTTTTTTCCAGGATATAGTTTGGATATCAGTATATTTTGATTCCTATAATTAAAATGTTTTTGTTTTTCTGAAAGGAATGTTGTGGGTTATTTTTTATTGGAATTGCATTTTGGATAGATTTGGTTTGAATCTAATTTACTACCAGTCTATGAGCAGGTAGTGTTCCTTCCATGTTCGGTTCTTCATCATATCTTTTCCTTAATGATTTAAATTTCTATTGCACATAGAGATCTTTGATGTCTTTGGTTAGGTTTTTTATATATTTTTCGGAGGATAATTGTTGTTTTTTGATGGTGTATTTGTCGATGCTTTTTTCTGATTGCTCAATTATTGGGTAATATTGAGTAAATTTCGTATTCTTTTCTACTCACACTTTACTGAAAGTATAGAATCATTTGTTCTATGACACTATATAGGTAGATTTGGGATCTTGTATTTATTGGTCGTGAAAGTAATTTGGACCTCCTTTCTATTCACATTAGTACTCCTTTTCATTTCCTTTCTTGTTATTTACTGCTGCTGCAAGTGTTCAGCAGTATTTTGAGAGTGAAGATATACGGACCTGGTTTGGTTCCTGATTTTAATGGGAGGTAGTTCCAGTTTCTCTCACTTAAATGATGTTTGGTTGTGTATTTGTTTGTATGTAGCTTATATTAATTTGGGGGTGTACCCTTCAGTCATAATTCTACCTACTATTTAACATGAATGCAAATATTGGATTTTTTTAAAATGTCATTTCTGCTATCAGTTGACATGTGATTTTTGTCTGTATAATTCTTTTATTGAATGGATTTACAGATCCAAACTTGATGGATTTACAGACAAATGGAATAGAAAGCTGACTTGATCATGGTGGATGATCATTTTGATATGTGTCTGTATGCAGTTCTGAGCATTTTTTGAGCAATCTTTGCATCTATTCTCATTAAGGATCCCTATAGTTTTCATTGTGGGTGTGTGTGTGTGTGTGGTGTGTGTTGTGTGTGTTGTGTTGTCTTTACCTGGTTTTGGAGATTAGAGTGATACTGTCTTCATTGAGGGAGTTTGGGAATTGTCCTTCAGCTTCTGTGTTCTGAATAATTTAAGAACTGTTGGTTGTAGATCTTCGAATGTCTCATAGAAGTCTGCTGTGAGAGGCCACTGTGGATTTAATCTTTTGGTCAGGAGTTTATTTAACTAGTTCAATTCCTTTTGTGTATGGGTCGTATTAAGCTGTTTTGTTCTCTTCTTTGATTTTTTTTTTTTTTTTTTTTTTTTTTTTTTAATATTATATATATTATATTTATATATATATATAATATATATTATATTATATATATTATTCTCCTTTTTTATCTTTTCAAAATTTTTAGATTTTTAAAGTTTCCCTTATATGTTCTTGATTTTTTGTGTCTGTTGTGATGTTTTCCCTTTCATCTCTGATATTTGTTAATTTTGATTTGTCTCTTTCTTTTTTTAACATTTTATTGAAGTTTTGTGCATTTGCTACATCACTTCTCAGTTCAATGGTACCAGACTCATCTCCCCCTCCATGCTCCCAACCCTCCCAAAGTTCATTCAGTTTCTCTGCAACATGCCCTGTATCTCTTTTTGAGTCTTTTTAAAAGTTTTTCAAAGGCAGATAGGATTATTTTTTGTGGGGGGGATCTCTATCTGTTCATCAGTTCCCTGTCTCCAGTTCATTTGTTGTTGTTCCCACCAATCTCATATTTTGACAACATATAAATGTATATATTTCACACATGTACTGCAAAATCTATCATCTGAAAATAAACTATATGTTATTTCCAAATCATATATTTAGGACTCACATTTTTCCTTTTTAATTTTATAGTGCTCTAAAATATGCAAACATACCCTCCACCTTCTTGTACCCAAAAATTATATTCTGAAAATAAGTAGAGGTTAATTCTAGACCCCTTAAGGGATTCACATTTAAGAGCACCAGTTGCTTTAGATATGAGAATTATAACATTAATGTTAACTCAGTTTGCCTTACAATATAGACTTGGTGCTAGCATCTGCAGATGAGGGATTATTCCATTCATCATTTGTTTTTCTGGGAGCTGTGTTACTTCACTTAACATACTGTTCTAGTTTTATCCATTTCCTTTGCAAAGTTCATTGTTCTTTCTTGCTTTTGATGAACTGGGCTAAGGGTCTGCCTATCTTTTCCTATCTTTTCAAACGAACCAACTTTAAAAATCATTGATTCGTCTTGTGATTGTTTTCTTTGTTTCTATTCATTAATTTCTGCTCTGATTTTGTTGTTTTTCTTGTCTCGTCTACTAGGTTTGAATTTTGTTTTGTTCTTGCTGTTTCCAGAGTATTGAGTTGTATTGTTAAGTAATTTATATGTGCTTTATCTGATTTTTTTAATATATGCACTAAGAAGAACTATAACTTCCCTCTGGACTGCGTTTTAACAGTTTCTGGAGGTTTTGTTGTGTTATTATCATTTTCATTTAGTTTGGGATACTTTTATTTTTTAACTTCATCTTTTAACCATTTCATCATTCAGGGAGGGTTGAACTGTTTTAATCTCTATGAATTCATGTAATTCCTAGACATGCTTTTGCTCTTGATTATAATATTTATTGCATAGAATGCATGTAATTATTTCAATTTTTGTATTTGTTGAGGTTTGTTTTGTGTCCCAGAATATGGTCACTTTTAGAGGAACTTTACATGGCCTGCAGAGTAGAAAGTTAATTCTTTGTTGCTTGGGGGAATATTCTTAGATGTCTGTTAGGTCCATTTGATGTAAGGTATCATTTAATTCAGAGGTCCTCTCCTTTTATTCTTTGTTCCAGTTGACCTGCCTGTTGGCAAGATAGTAGGGGTATTTGAAGTCACCTACTTGTGCCGAAATTGTATAGTTAATCTGTGTTTTATATTCTCCATATATCTCTTTTTATGAAATCGGGGATGACCAGAGTTTGATTGGATATATAATTCATGATTATAATGTATTACTGGTTGATTTTTCCTTTTCATTAGAATCGAAGTGCTTTCTTTATTCTTCCAAATTTTGTTTTTTTAATTTGACAGTCTATTTGATCAAATATTTAGAATTAGCAAAAACTGATTGCTTTGTATGGCTCCTTAAAACATGAAATGTGAAACAAATTCAGTAATAAATACAGACTCTTTAATTTCACTCTGAGGGGAAAAAACAACAAAATAAAACCCTTCTTTCTGTCTTATTTGATTTTTTCTTTTTTTTTTTTTTTTTTACAAGGATAGAGAAAAGAAGGTGAAACACTATGTTTTCTTCATAAAAAGTCTTTGAGATTGTTCAAGCTATTTCAATGTTAATCTCCTTGGGTGATTACATTTAGATTCATGCAGCATCAAAAGTGCGAACCAAGTGCCACTGCAGCTGGTTCACAGGCTGTTGTAGTCTGGGAACCTAGGACATAACTGACTGCAAATTGACTTGTTAATGGCTTAAATGCTGATGGAGTGCACATGCCCCATTAACCTGCTACCACCTTTCATAACAGAGAGAATTCTTGAGTAAGCAAGCACACTGCAATTTCTGGATGCAAGTCAAGCACCTCCAACTCAACACACCTTCGATGACAGTTGGATGCCTTCAGTTCACAAATATCTCCTGATTTTTCCAGAAGGTCCAAATTATATCCTTTGTTTTCCTCATGAACATGCTTTTTCATAGTTATTGACACCAGAATGATGTAATCTTCACTATTCAAACTTCCATTACATGGCATAATAATCTTGCAGTCTAATATTCCCTTCACTGTAAAACCATGTCAGCCTAGGTTTTTTAAAGAACTTTTACAAATGATTTGTTTTATTTTTATTTGTATATGTGTTTGTGCATATATGTATTTATACATATGTTCAGGTGCTCTTCGAGGAGGCTAAAAGAACTTCTCAGATCTTCTGGAGCTGGAGTTATAGGTGGTTTGAACTGCTTGATATGGGTGCTAGGAATGAGCTATAGTCCTCTGCAAGAGCAGAAAGCACTCTTAACTGCTAACTTAACTTCATCCCTATTTTAGCCTTTAATATTTTATAGCATATACTAAGAACGATTTGATGAATGCAGCTATTCTATCCACACACTAGCATTGTCTACATTGGCTATCTCCTCTTACTCTGTTTCTCAAACCGTAATCCAAAACAAGAGCAGTATTTTTTTATTTTTTGGTGTTTTTGAGACAGGGTCTCTTTGAAGCTCCAGCTGGCCTGGAACTTGCTCTGTACACCAGGCTGGCCTTGAACTCACAGAGATCTGCCTGTCTCTGTCTCCTAAGTGCTGGGATTAAAGGTGTGTCCCACCGCACCCAGCAAGAGCAGAATTTCATTGTCACTATTCAATTATGTAGTTCAAACTAATTTAACTACAATTTAAAATAAATGAGTAAAACTCACATGGTGCCTCCTAAAATGTACATACCTTATATAAAATATATATTTATCTGCCACAGACCGACCCAGCCGGGGGTCCCTCAGACTGCGGGAATCAGGGTCTTGGAAGGAGGGCACAGGTTCAGCGAAATACAGACAGACATGACACCAGAGTGGTCTTGAATCTGGTGTGTTTTATTAAGAGCAAGTCATTGGTTCTATAGCACAGAGCAGGAAAAACGAATCAGGATTGGCACGTTTCCAGGAACAATAAGCCCATTGCTAAGGAATTTACACCTGGGTTTCCAAGGACAACAAGCTAATTAAATTTACACATCAATCGGAAGCACTTACACATAGTATATTGTTCACGTCTTCTTGGCAGGGGAGATAAGAAGCAAGCAGTGGTCATAAAACCACAAACCATGAATAGTTTATTTTGTGAGATGTGAGACTTTGTTTTTCTTTGAAGTTTTAATTTGATTTCTTCCTGTCCTTCCTGGTGCCCGATCTTCCCGTCCTCCCAAGGCCATTTGTTATCTTTAGGCTGTAATTCAAACCATGGCCTGGGAGAGCCTTTTAATTAGTTTTGTTTTTCTACACTACTTTTCCTTAAAGGAGAAACCCGCCACGCGTCTCTGACAGAGTATTGTTTTTTATCATGCATAACTGTAACTAAGATTTTTATTTTACTAATTCTATCAGGTGTAGCTCCTTGCTTAAGGGACTGAGCTTTTATTTTTATTAAGTCTGGAAAAACACTTTTGTTATTCGTAACTGACCTATGATATCACTCAGTGTAATGTTTTTCATTCATAATATCTTTGTAGGGGCTTTTAGGACAAAGGGGCCTTTAGATAATGTTTCTCTGTATGATTTTGTTTAGGTTCACAGATATCCATGTACGTTGTGTAAGTCAGATGTTAGTGGGTGGAAGCATCTGTTCACCTGATTTATTTCCAGGCACATTTAACTGTTCCTTGTTCTGGAACTGAAGTCGTGCTGTACTCAGGAAAAGAGTCAAAAGACAATATGCAAAGCCCAATACCCAGGAAGTGTAACATCTTTGTAGCACGTCGTGATCTTGGAAGCTAAAGCCGAGCACTCTGCCAGGGACCTCCAGGGAGCTTAGCCTCGGAGGACACATATCTCCTGTCTGCTATTATGACTTTTGACATTGCTCACACAGACGACAGTGGAGTTGGTGTGGCATTTATCATGGAGTGAAATTGTCAGACTCCAAAACAACAAAAAATATTGACTGCATATAAAATCGATTGACATTTCTCACAAATTGTGCTTATTTGAAATTCTGCCTGAAGGCAGTAACCGTTGGTTAGTGGTATACAGAGCCTCTTGCTTAGTTTGCCTTGGGAATAAAGTAGATTTCAGAAGATGGATCTTTGTGCATTACCCGCATTGAAATAGTTTTAACTAAATATTTTAAATTTTATTTTATTTTCAATTGTCAAATAATCAAATAATAGCCATATATATATGTATATATATATATACATATATATATATGGCTATAAAATGTGGTTTTTCAATAACTGAATACATTACAGGATGATCAAATTGGGCTATTTAGAATTCTATCTTCTCAAATCATCTTCTTTGTGGCAAGAACATTTAAGTCCTCCCTTTTAGCTATTTACATCTTTTTTACATCTAAGAAACTTTTTTGAATTTTACCTATCTCTGTGGCCCCTCTGTGTGTCTCTTCCTCTCTATCGCTCTCTCCCACACATGCAAATATATATATATATATATATATATATATATATATACAAACTTCATATACACATGTATAAACACACATAAACACATAATATGACACATCTTTCCAAACATATATGTAATGTGAAAGCATTGCCAGATATTCCCATCCAGAGTCAATAGTTTTGCAGTTTGCTTACCATACATACCAATATTTTGGAACATGTCCCCTTTAAACTGTAAAAGCCATATTTATCCAGTTGAATTGAAAGCAAATGTAAACTGAAAGCACATACAAAAATAGTGAGAATCTAGAAACTATTTTCTCCACATAGGCTAAAACCTACATTTGATATAGTATTATATACTCACATGCAAATCTAGCCTCATTGGTGTGAATACCTGTTGAAATGCATAGACAGCCCCAGGAAGCCAAGGAAGGAGGGCAATAGCCACACCATCTTTGCTAAATATTGAGCCAGGAGAATAAAACACAACATGTTCATTTTCTTTTTTTAAATTTTATTTATTATATTTTATGTGTGTGAATGTACTGTCTGCATGTAGGTTTGTGCACCCGTGTCATGCAATGCTTCAGAAGTCAGAAGAGGGTGTCGGATTCCCCTGGAACTGGAGTTAAAGACAGTTCTCAACTGCCATGGCCATGTGTGTGCTGGGGATCGAACCCCCAACCTCTGCAAGAGCGTTTGGCACTCCTAACCTCTAGGCCATCTCTCCAGCCCCAACATGTTTATTTTCTAACCTTAAAGTATTTCTTCGTTCTTTCGTGTACTCAAAAAGAAACAACTGATAAGCTGAATTTCAGTGAGAACTATGACTCCACCCATCTCTGATTCATTTCTCACTTTTATGATATATTTGGAAATTTTTCCTTTAAGATTTTCAAAGCCTTGCCAACCACTCTACTCTTAGATGTGCCATTTCTGCATAGCAGTTCTTAGTGGGGTTTTCAAGTGTTGTGTTTTCTCACCATCCTGTTCCTTGAAGAGGAACTAATATTCTGAAAGCAAAATGAAACACATACATTAGTTTTATTTTGAAATTTAATAAACTATATCTTTTTATTGAATCATAATTAATTTAATTGGGGTTTAAGCACAGAGACAATTGTGCACCTGCAGTAAATATTTCTTGATTAAAGCTCTTCACGCATTTCATGATGATCTACAAAGGTCAGCTGTGACAACGTTAATTTACAATTTTGTCTATCCAATGAACAGCTTAAGAGCCAAGAGTGAAATTCAACTACCTTTTGCAGCAGTTTTTGTTTGGGGGTAAAAATACCTTGAGATGGGAGACTATACTAAATTTTCTTCTGTGTAATTGCTAAACATCAGTAAGTAGAATTTGACATCCTGGGAAGAATGTTTGTCATTCTTTTCTATTTCCATTCTCTCACCCTCATATGCTTTTAGTGTCTAAACCTTTCTAAATATCATATGAATATATATACTTCTCAGTTCTGCTACCCCTGCTGCCTTAACCCAGGTCACCAACACCTCTGAATTAAAATACTTTAACAAATGTTCACCTTGTATGCCCTCAGCCCTGCTTCTCCACCCTACAACATAGGGATGCCCTTACCTGCATTTCAGATGAAACCTCAGCAACTCTGTTGTCCTCAGTATAAAGTAGAAGCACCAAGTATAAAACTTCCCTTTCAAGTCTCATTATCAATTGTTTACTGTCGCTTATATAGTCTGTAATAATATGTAGATTACTAGTCCTACAAACAACACGGGATCTTATCTTTAACCCTGTCTTTCTCATACTACCACTTTTTTATAGAATACCTTATGTATACATAGGCATGCATACACATGTGCACATGATCCAGAACATAATATAGGTATCATGATTATAAGAAATTGATTACAGATTTTTCTCCTGATCCATTTTTGTTATACATTAGAATCAACAAGAAGTTTTAAAGACCTCACTATCTGTGCCAGAGTAAGACTCATTAAGTTAGGCTGGAATGCAGGCATCAGTAGGTTTTAGAGCCTCCCAGGAGATTCTATTATATGACCAAGGTTGAGATTCACTATAGTAATAGATTTAGATAACTCTTTCCCTAACAACAATTTATCCTGCCAAACTGAGCCCTCCTCTGCCATATTAATCTCACAGAAACCATATTTTTCCTACCCTTGGCTATATGGATAGTCAGTACTTTTTGAAAGCCATTATCTTATTAATATCCTGGAATTAAAAAAAAATAATTGCCACTGATCCTTAATTATATGAGATTTTCCTTCATTCAGCAATAGTATATAAATCAAATATTTTCATTCACTGAGAACTATGTAGTTATTTGCTAAACAGGAAATGTATAGTATAACTATCACAACCCTTAAATGAATTCTGCAATGAACTCTGTGTGAATTGTTTTTCTATGTATGTAAATATATGCCCAAAAGTTTTCTACTCCTCATTGTGGCACCTGAAACCCAATAAAATGATAGCCACAAAGGTTCCACATAATCACATCAGGTTTTAAACTTTTAATCTTATTTTTAGTTGACAAACTATATAAGTGTGCACAAGATGATGTTTGGAAATACATATTCAATGTGGACTGACTCCATTGAACTAATTAATATACACATTAGCTCACCTTTAAATATCTTTAAATATCTTGGTTATTTCTTATATTCAGTATTTAAAAATATAATTTTCTAGATTTTTCTTCATTGGATAATAATAAAATACAGTGTGGAATTTAGGCAAATACTCTTGTACTTAGGACAGTGGCTCAAAATTATAGCTCGAGCGTCCTAAATCTTGGGCCTCATTCCACATCTATGAAAGCTGTGACCTTGGTGAGGAATAAGGTTATGTGAAATGAGGATTAAGTTACAAGCTGGGTACATGAGCTTCTCACAGGAAATGGATGCACACAGAAGGAGTAATTGAAAAGACCTCAATGTAGGGTTCATTTACAAAGGTTTTTGCAGCATAAAGACCAACAGGGGGCATCAAGTATCTAAG
This sequence comes from Rhizomys pruinosus, assembly GCA_009823505.1. Classification (NCBI taxonomy): domain Eukaryota; kingdom Metazoa; phylum Chordata; class Mammalia; order Rodentia; family Spalacidae; genus Rhizomys; species Rhizomys pruinosus. The sequence goes on from VZQC01006501.1 coordinate 982,364, forward strand.
GACTACTTAACAGAAGAAAGCTGTCACCACTAGAGCTGTCAATGGACAAGAGAAAGAACAAGAAGCAGGTGAGAGCCGATCGATCTGTGAGTAGCAGATCCATTGTAGCCATGAGAAGATCAGTCATGACTAAAAGCATAGCTGGACAGAAAAGGCACAGCAAGGGATGTATGTCCTGTCTCCTTTCATCCTTTAGTCCTTGATGGTAGTTCTCCCTGACCAAATCTAAGCTGAATTCAGTAGCACCCCAATGATGCAATCTGTAATGTTCACCACTGGGTGCACAGAGAAGAGCAAATGATCTGGACAATTGGTGAATATCAAGAATAACATGAAAGCCAGGCATATGGTGGACATCATTAGCCCAGTAATAGGGAGGCAGAGGCAGGTAGTTCTCTGTAATGTCAAGGCTGGCCTGGCCTACATAGCAAATCCCAAGCTACAGGGAGACCATACCTAAAAAAAAAGAACCACACAAACTATTGACCCAAAATGTGTTGATGAAGTTTTTAATGCTAAATGAAAATATACTGAAAGAGATGAAAACTGTTGTTATTGCCTTTATATTTTAATGTCAGATATAAGCCAGTATGCATTTATTACAATCTATAGAACCCACAACATGGGGGGTGGAGATGGAGAGATGGCTTAGTAATTGCAATTAAGATCACTGGCTGCTCTTGCAGATGATCCAGGTTTGGTTCCCAGCACCCACATGGCAGCTAAAATTTTTCCATACCTATAGTTCCAGGTGGTCCAATGTCCTCTTCTTCTTCCATGGGCATGCTTATATACATGCAGACCTAATGCTCAAACATATAAAATAAGATAATTTAAAATAGTTTAAAAAGAATATATCACAACTCTAATATAAATATGACTTTAACAAATAATAATAACATGCTATATTGGCATATATGCTCTAACAAATGTATCAAACCAATGAAAGTTACAAAAATAAGGAAAATTAATATCAAGGGGCAGGACACATTCTATAATTTTACTTTGTGTGTGTGTGTGTGTGTGTGTGTGTGTGTGCATGTGTGTGGTGTAAATCTAAAAGTATTTTTTTACTTATTTTTTAATGGATTAAAAGAAACTTTCTTCTGCATCAGAAAATTTAAAATAAGAATGAGAAAAAGATGCAAGACATGTATGGTAGAATGCATGAGGTCTGGAAGGGTGGGGCATGGAAAGGGGAATGGGTCCAAATTTTATTAAGAAATATTTGTGTAGGCTGGGCGTGGTGGTGCACACCTTTAATCCTAGCACTTGGGAGGCTGAGGCAGGCAGATCTTTGTGAGTTCAAGACCAGTCTGGTCTACAGAGTGAGTTCCAGGACAGCTGGGGCTACAGGGAGACCCTGTCTCGAAAAGACAAAAAAAATAATATTTTGTGAAATATGCAAAAGTTCAGTAAAAGAAATCTTTCTGTTGAGCCCTTTTCTTAGGCGATTCCACTATGCTGCTAAATCTGTGATACACTGACTACAACATATGACACTGAGTTATAAGAGGTCAACTTTCAAGCTAGGAAGTATATTTCCCAGTTGCATTTCTGGGCAACTTCCAACCATAGGGAGGCAGTCATCTTTCCCCTTCTATAATGTCCTTTTCTATTATTCAGAAAGATAATAGTTTCCTTTTCTTCTCAGTGAAAATTATTAAAACATATTTCATATCATTAGTCCCTGAAATGGTTAATTATCATTTAAAGCTACAACCACCTTGCTTTCATAATATTTTAAATGTCAATATATTTTGCTCTTCATAGGAACCAGACATAAATTTGAAAATGTTTTAATGGCTGTTATAATAACAACAGCTATCTCCTGCTGCTGATTATTCACCAAGTTGAGGAAGGAAGTAAAATGTTTCTATAAAAATATAAAATATGGGGCTGGGAATATTGCCTAGATCTTTTATACAAGAATGGGGACCCAAGTTTGAATGCACCCACTTAACAAACTGGTAGAGTAGAGCACACCTGTAATTCCAGAGTATGATTGAGAGACTGTCTCAAAAAATAAGGTAGAAAACAATTGAGTGAGAAAACATATGTAGACACACACACACATACACACACAGACATATACAGATACCACACATACACCCCATGATATATATATATATATATATATATATATATATAATGTCACTGAAAAAATATTCAGTTTAAAATCCTGTACCTTCTTTTTTCCCTTCATCTTCTCTTAAATCTAGCTTACTTCAACCAGTTTTCTCCTTATAGTAAGTACTCTAAAATCTCTAAGACATACCAAAATAAAAATATTTATGCAATGATATCTCCCAGTATTTTGGATTGTTTTGATGAGACATACAGAACCATAGGTGTTCATGTTCTATCTTCCACAAATACCATTCTATTTGTGGAAGAGTTTATATATTTTAAGCACAAATTATGGCTATAACTTAAAATTAGATTAGGAAAGAAATCAAAGAACAAACTGAAAAACAGTAACATCCACCACAATAATAGTCTCCATGTCTCAAATCAGACACACACAACAGAAATTAGAGACAGTTCCAGATGCCACCTGCAGTAGGAGCAAGTGTGGTTGTGAGAAAATGTGCAACCAGCTGCCTTTCTCTAGAGCACAGAGTACATATATATCCTCTCCCTCCTTCTCCTTCTCCCTCCACAACAGCCCTGGGTTCAGTCCAAACATTCTGCATGTCTGTCAGAGAGGAGGTCTCAGATGAACAATATTCTTCAATAGGCCTGGGTTTTGGCCTGTAGGGTTCATAGTACCAGGAGCACAGAGTTTCTCCATCTTAGATGTTGTTGACTAGCACCTACAGCTGAGCTGCCAGGGTGCCACTAAGAGATTCAACATCAGTGAGGGAAATTCATACTGTTTATGACTCTGATGATAAGACTAAGGTATTAACTGCAGAGCCATGTTTCAAATGTGCTTCCGTGCCTACTCTTTGTTCACTCATGAGCATAAGTGCAAACATTATAAGCTTATAAATGACTCTGTCTACACTTATCTGCATATGTTGTGTGTACACTCTGAGCTGGGAAGGTGGAGGTACAAACTCTCACACATATGTACATATTGCTTTCTGCAGGGCAGCTACAGCTGTTGCTCATAGCACCTAATGCCTCTCACAAGCCTTTTTTTCTCTCCTATAATCTACTCGGTCACTTTACTTGACAAAGCTTATCTAGCCTCTGAGAAATCTGTGGCAAGTTTGATCTATAAGACTTTAATACAGAGGAGCAGTGGCTTGGAGAGGAGAGAGAGAGAGAGAGAGAGAGAGAGAGAGAGAGAGAGAGAGAGAGAGAGAGAGAGAGACTGAAACTAAGGAAGAAAAGCTTACTTCTTTTACTTCTTTATACAAGTATTACTTTTTCAAAGGAATGCTTCAGAAACTTGATCCAGGATTTACTGTGTTGTCAAAAGGGAAGCTATAATTGCCAGAGGAATTATTTAAGGAAGCACATTTTTGGCCAAGGGTATATGTTTTCTCAAATTAAGATGAACAACATTTTACTTAGTAGGTAATGAGTTCAGAAACTACTTCACAATTTGTTCTTGGCATGATGACCAAAGGTCCTGGAGCTCTACAACACCCTGGGAAAGTATTTAAGGGAAAGGATGCAGGGTGCAGCAGGAAAACAGATCCCGGCTCCCTCCACTGAAGAGGAACACTGCTTTTCCTCCTGCCAACATTTGTGTTTCTTCCTGCAGATCTTGCGAAATAATGAACAAGGACTTCCAGTGGCAGCTTTGGAAATGTGCCGATAACTTAATTTCCCCTGCAAAAGGAAGAGAAAAGAGTAAAAATTTAAACATAAAATGAAAGCATGCCAATGTAATGAAGAAGAGCTGGGGTATGGTTCAGTGCTAAAGCACTTGGCCAGTGTATGTGAGGGTCTTGATTTGGTTCTCAGCATAACCAGAAACACACACAAAAAAAGAAGAAAATAAACCTTATGATATTTTATAAATAAACTATAAGGATAACCAGCAGTCACGCAGCATACAATCTATATAACCACAGGCCAAGTGAGAAGGGAGAAAAAATCATTTATAAATAAAAAGTTGAGCACAGAGATTATTTCCTAAATCTTACTGAGTTTTTAAACATTGATAACTTCAGGGGGAAAAAAATGACACAATTGTAAAAGCTGGCATTACTGGAAGGCTTAATTGCTTAGGTTATTTCAGTCACTTTATGGATGCTGAATGATATGTTTTTAATTCTAGTGGTTTGCTTCAGTCAACATTTTCCATGGTGTGTATATGTAAACAAAGCAAAGATGGAAACATGGCAACAGGCATGAGGTTCCAACTGGGTTTTGACAACTTCCTCATACCCAGAGCTTGTTCCCTGTCTCCCAGCCAGCATATCTGGTTTGGATGTTGACCTTTAACTAGCTGGGTGACCTAAATGCTATTCCTAAATATTACTAATGGGGTCAACAAGGAGAGCAAGAAGAGGAGCAATGGCCCAGAGTACCAGGGGAGCAGCACAGCTGTGAATAATCAGGATAATTAGGCAGACGGTGAACTCCATTTGGACAGTGATATTAGGTTAGGCTATTCTGTCAGAACTCTCCACTTCCAATAGAACAGAACCAGAACATTACCTTGGCAGCATTCAAAATTATGGGAATGGAAAATGAAATTTGTAGTGAGTACCTAACTGATGTCCCTGGGAGGAGACTCTTCCAGGCCCACCTCTCAGATACATGTCCTCTGACTCTCGGAGAAACAATATCTCATTTCAGTTGCTGATGCTGTTCCTTGCTCTCCGAACATGTACTACACCTTGTAAAATGGCATGTTGCACTTGAAAAATTCATTTGTAAGTTTGGGATGTGTTTGTCCTCCCAACAAACAATATATTGCTCTTCCACAAATTGCTCTACATTTTACTTGGACAATGACTGCTGGAATGAGTTTGCCTATGGAAAAACCAGTATGTTGCATGCATCTGAGTCACTAGTTTGGCTGTAGAATGAGCTCTTTGATCAGAAGCCACATTCTGTGGGGCACCAAGATAGAGAATAGGTATTCAGCAAATATGCAGCTGGGGTGGCTGGCAGAAGCACTGTGGGGGAGAGAACACAAATTCATACCAAGGCATCTTTTCCAATGCTTTCTCCCATTCAGGATGGCAGCAGTCCAGTGTAATCATTCTGCCACTGAACGACTCACTAGTCCCGGTAGGAAATGCTTGCATTCCTGGAGGCTCACTTAGTTTGCACTGTTGGGTAAATAACCATTCAGATGTGGTGGATGGATGGCATATGAGCTTTTTGAGGAAAAAAAATCTTGAGTTCTTTGGAATACACCCATATACTGGCCATTTTGCTCATAAGTCCAACAATGAATCACTGGGATGACTAAGGAGAGAAGTAAACTTAATGGTAAAAAGCAGGTGGATCCAGCAGTCATCGTGGGCCTTCTAAGGATGGGTTTTGTGTGCATTTATATACACTTTCTCCAGACATCTGGAATACCAACCTTCTACCTTATTCCATTCAAGTCAGTTCACTCAGCTTTCCTTCAGTCTTTGCTCATGAACTAATACACATCATTACTTCTGCCTCTCTGGATACACTTGAGATATGACATGTTTTTAAGCTTATATTTGATGAAAAGACTCTCTTCCAATGGCATCACTAAATGGAGCTGTAATGAAGCTGTAGGATACTTTTAGCTAGCCGCAACTAAAAGTTGTTTCTAAACCAGATTAGAATGTCTTTGCACCTGAGACACTTGAGCATAGGCAGCTGATTCCCATCAAGAACATTCAGCTGATCATAAAGTGATATTGGACATGCTTGACTTTATGGAAATAAGATACAGTTTGTGAGGAGAAACCTAAAGAACATGGTAAATGTATAAGGTTCAGTTCACATCCTAAAGCACAAGCTAGGAGATAATTTGGGGAAGAACAGTTAACTATGCTTTGCATATCATCCCTAGGGATAGCTAGTTGTGGTGGCACACAAATGTAATTCATCTGAACGTTCAGGAAAGGTAAACAGAAGAACCACAAATTGAGGTTAGCCTGGGCTACAAAATGAGACTGTTTCAAAAACAAATAATTGCTAACAAAACAGATGTGCATACTGCTACCCACCCCTAACAAATTTCCAGAAATACTAGAGAATAAACAGTGTCTTCCACAGATTTCCTTAAGTGACTCTTGAATCAGATGTTTCACAAATGCTAAGCAATAAATAACTTACATTATAGTCCAGGCTAGATATAGCATTTTCTCTCCTTTTGGCCTCCATTCAAAACTAGCAGCTTTATGTGTTACTGGTAAGTAGGTCAGAACAACGTAGAATGTTGTAGAATCAAATGTCTCTAGAATCAAATGTCCAAGCAAGAGCTGTGGCAATGGTTCAGACGGTAGTGTTTGCCCATGAGCACCTGAGTTTGGAACACCAGCACCTCAATAAAAAGCTGAGTGTGGCCTGCACTTACATTCCTAGCCCTGGGGAGGCAGAAACAATAGGATCCCCAGGGGCTTGCTAGTTATCTTGTCTTGCCAAATCAGTGTGCTCCAGGACAGTGAAAGACCCTGTGTCAAAAACTAAACTGGAGAGCTGAAGAGATGGCTCAGTGATTAAGAGCATTGACTGCTATTGCAGAGGACTGGGGTTTGACTCCCAGCACCTACACAGTGCCTATCAATGATCTATAAGTGTGGGAAGATCCAGTTTGAATTGCGGGCTAGTTCTCAGCTAGCACGCCTCAGGGCACTATGTGGATGAGAGTCAAGGGATTTCTCTGACCCCACCCCAAGGAGGAGCAAACAACATGGCCTAGGTGCAAGATGCTGGGTGGGGCAATGTTGTGCAGTGGCGCAGAGTTTCGAGGCCTATGATTAGTCCTGGAACTGACGTCATTTGGTTTATAAAAGCAGGCTGGAGGAAGGAATAAATTTGAATTTCCTAGTAACATCATCACTGAATTCCCGGATGTCATTTTTATTAATTATTGTGGGCATACAGGTCAAGGTAGGCCTGCATTTCATTTGGGTGGCCAGTGGATTGGAAAGAGGTCCCTGTGCAGACCACCAATCTGGGTGGCTGGTATTGTGAGTGGACACAGGCTGAAGATAGACCAACATCCATCAGCCTAGAAATTCCTGTCCAGGGTTCAGCAGTCTCTGGGCAGTTCCAGGCTAAGGGCCTGAGTTGGAAGTACCATCCAGGCTGGGCTATGGGAAGCAGCCATCTGGTCTCTGCACAGAGAGACCGGCTCTCTACAGCAGCTGCTGGCAGGTGCTACACCCCCCTCCCCTTAGTAGGGCTGCATGGTCCCTTTTCAGCATAAAAAGAAAGCTTCCTACATCTGGCACAGCAAACATGGGGCATGGAGACCAGTTTGGTAAGCTAGAATCTCTGCAAGATGGGAAATGATACCTTTAAGGAAGCTATGTTTCAGAAGGAATTGTTTTGTGTTGTATGGCATTTATTTGTTGACTGTGTGCTGCATGGTCCCTGTTTGGCATAAAAAGAAAGCTTCCTACATATAAGTCCACTTCCAGGGAAATCCAACATTCTCTTCTGACCTGTGAGGACACTTATATATATATAGGCAATACACTTATACATATAAAATAAAAATAGCTGGGTGTGGGGGCAGGAGAGATGGCCTAGTGGTTAGGAGCGCCGACCGCTCTTGCAGAGGACCCGGGTTTGGTCCCCAGTATCCACATGGCGGCCGAGAACTGTCTGAAACTCCAATTCCAGGAGAACTCCAGTTCCAGGGGAATCCGACACCATCTTCTGACCTCCGCTGCATTGCACGACACGGGTGCACGGACCTGCATGCAGACAGTACATACCTACGCATACAGAAGTGAATAAAATTAAAAAAAAAAAAATAGCTGGGTGTGGTGGCACAAGTTCTTAATTCCAACAGGCAGATCTCTGTGAATTCAAGGCAAGCCTGGTCTACAGAGTGACTTGCAGGCCAGCTGGGGCTACAGAGGGACTTTGTCTCAAAAAGATCACCACCAATAATAATAATAATAATAATAATAATAATAAATTGGAGAGTGCTAGAAGAAGCCTCTGTACTCTGTACGCATACACATGGTGTATGGGCATCAGCAGACCACATACACAGGCACACCCCCACACAAACACTTATTTTTACAAAGTTCAACCAAGAACTTCTTACTTGTTCTTATGATGGTAGTATAGAGAATGATAGCTTTTCTTTTTTCAATGTGGATGGGATATTTTGACATACACAGTGAATGCTGTGGAACACCTAGAGAAATCCATTCAAATCCCTGAATTTCCAGATTTTCCACCCTCTGTTACTTGCATATTTTACCAAAGCATCCATAGTTTTTGAATCCAATTGGCATGGGATCCTCAGTCTAGTGGACAAGCATATTGTCTTCTGTGATATTCCCTGTAGAGCCTATTATGAAGGAGAGGGTTAATCAGCCGCTGTAAGATAATGAAGATGTGCTGTCTTCCCTCACAAGTGAAGCAGATTTCTTTTGCTCTTTGCTAATTACTATGAAGAAAAGTAAGTGATCCAGACAAATAGCTGCATGTTACATGCCAGAGACTAAACTGATTTACTGCTGTAGAGATGCTACATCTGGAACACAGCTGGAATTAGACTCACTACATGATTAATTTCATGACAATTCATATTTTATCTTCTATACCAAACAAAATATTTTAGGTCAATGGAAGTGCTATTTTGATAATTTATCCTGAATTTTGGAATATTTGTTAGACTTCACAACCATCACAATTGTACATAATTTGGCATTTAATATTCATTTATTTGATGGTTCACAATTTTAAACATTGAACTCAACATCTTCTGCATGTTAGTCAGGCACTCTCATTGAGCTGTCTCCTAAGTTTGTTTCTTTATTATTATTACATGTATTTACTTAGTTATTTAATTTGTATGTCTGTCTCTCTGTCTATCTCTCTGTCTGTACACATGTATGGTCAGATGACAACTCGAAGGAGTCTCATACCACGTGAGTTCTGGGCACTGAACGCAGGTCACCACGCTTGAGAGCAAGAGCTTTTACTCAGTGATTGTCCAGTTTTGTTTTGTTTGTTTGTTTGTTTTTTTGACCTTTTATTTTGAGTCAAGCTTGCTAAGTTGAACATGCTGACCTTGACCTTGCTCTCAATTTAGGCAGTTCTTGAACTTGCAACCTTCCTTTCCTAGGCTCCTGAGATGGGATTACAGAGCTGGGTCACTTACTGCTTTCTCTAGAAGAGCATCTCAGCTTCTGCTCTTCCTTTCCTACTGGATCTGCTCCCTTTTATAGAGCATTAAACTAATGTTGGGATTCCATCACTGTGTGCACTTATCTTCCAACTTAATAGACAATATTGTCCAAATTCCCAAATTTAAGACATTCAGTTTTGATTAATGTCTCCTAACATTATAACTGTGGTTATAATTGGATAAATATAAACCAGATTGTCATGAGGACCTTGGCCAAATAAGACCAAACACTGAGCCTTTTTCAAACCTCTTATATTAATTGCACTGCTAGATTAGGGTCCAAAAGTCACTCCCCTTACACAGCTCATAGACATAGCTCTGATCACTACATGACAGGCTAAAATAAATATCTGCAGTATTAGCTTTGAGAATTTTGTTAAAATCTTTTTGAAGCAAAATGAGCTTTTCTTCATTAAAAAGCTCCAGATCAGTGAACTGGACTAACACTAGAATTTTTTTTTTAAACTTTTTTTTATTAATTTTATTTATTCTGTATGTGTATGAATGTACTGTCTGCATGCAAGTTTGTGCACCCGTGTCGTGCAATGCCGCGGAGGTCAGAAGACGGTCTCGGATTCCCCTGGAACTGGAGTTCTCCTGGAATTGGAGTTTCAGACGGTTCTCGGCCGCCATGTGGGTGCTGGGGATCGAACCCGGGTCCTCTGCAAGAGCGGTCGGCTCTCTTAACCGCTAGGCCATCTCTCCAGCCCTAACACTAGAACTTGAGGGGGAAGCTGTGTGGTACTTCGTTGCAGCAACTCAAGTGTCTAATCATTAAATCTATAGAATTCTTAGTCAAATACCTGGAAAGTTCATATTAAATAAATTAGGAGGCTGTTTATCCATTGAGACTTACTTTGCCTCAAGCAACTCTACTTCACCCATCTACAACTGCAAGGAGGAGTTTAGGTGCTTGTCTCTGGAGGATCATCAAACTACTTGACCATTGTCATTCTAAGATTTTTGGTTGCTTTAAATTCGAGGAGGCCTAGCCTGCATAGAGACCAATGCTCACAGTCTTCAGCATTCAGGGGTCTGAGGCAGGAGGATTATAAGTTTGAAGGTGGCTTAGACTACATAGGTAGAACCTCTCTCAAAGAACAGAAATGATTGTTAAGAGCAGCGGTTCACTTTTGTAATCCCCACACTTGAAAGGCTAAAGAAGGATTTCCACAAACTTGACCAGCCTGGGTTAGATAAGTGGAATCCGCGCCAGAACTGATACACTGTAGGTAAGATCATATCTCAAAAAGTAGTAAAAGAAAGTATGTTTTAAGTAAAAGAAAGTATTTTTTAAAAAGTAAAAGAAATAAGGAAGTCCAGCTCAGAGGCATAGACTGTTCCACCTGGAGACCTGCAGACATCTGCCGACAGTGCTTTCCAACAATGCTGATTTCCCTTCACAGATATCACTCAAAGCTTTGGTGAGACAAGCCCACTCTAAAACTCAGGTGAGCACCCAAGAGAAATTTGTGAAACTTTCTCACACTAAACATTCTTCAACACTCCAACTACTCTGGGCTAGAGGTTTACTAGTGTGAATTATACTAAGAACATATGGCATCTCCACCTTGTTGAAGTCATTGCTGCTGTGTTCAGATGTAAGTCAATACACTGAGTAAGCAGTTAGAGCCAGTTCTAGTTGTTAGACATAGCAGAGTTCCCACAGAGTCTGCAGCAGGCACCCATGACATCAATCACACCTAGCACATGCTATTTCTTTTTCATCATGCTATAAAAATCTTTAGAGTCAGTCTTGCTCATATTGCTCCCTTAGTGTCTATTAATATAACTTTGGAAAATATCAACTTTGTTTGAGGTTGTATGCCATTTCCCCTGGATGAGACAATGTAATCACTTCCAACTTCTGTGTTTATCTTGAATATATTTGGAAGCAGTGGGAGGTAGTAGAGGTAGAGCATGAATAAAATCAGTATTGTCTTGGATTATTTTTTCCATGTAGAATGCACCACACAGGTTTGTGTGTTTGAACCCTCGGTCCCCAAGCTGATGCAGCATTTGGGTTTGTGGTGGAACTGTTGAAAAATATTTCCTAGCCAGCAGAAGTGGGTTGTTGGGGTGGGCCTTGATGGCCATATCTGCCTCTGGTTCTGCCTGAGCTTTCTGCTCCATGAACTGGCCCCCAGATGAGAAGCTGCAACTGATCCCATGGTCCTATCGCCACAAAGCTGTTCATGATAGACTGTTCCCTTTGAATCCATAAGCAATAAATAAATAAATAAATAAATAAATAAATAAATAAAATAAGTCATTTATTTGTTTCTGCCAGATACTTTGTCATACTGACAGGAACTGTAACTAACACACCTTAAAACTTGCTCTTATGGAGCACTGAGGTTTTGTTCCCAGAACCCGCATGGCAGCTAAAAACCTCTGTAACTCCAGTTCCAAGAGATTTGACACCATCTTCTGGCCTCCACAACACTGTACATACACATCATTTACTTACATGCATGCAGGAAAAAGTCATACACATAAAATAAAAATAAATCACCCTCCCCCAAATTTAAAATACCACTCATCATCTTTTATTAATATTAGCATACAAAACACTGCAGTTTTTTAATACTACAGGTTTTATTTTCTAGTTCATTAATTACATCTTTTATTTTTAATATTCATGTAATTTCTCTTATATATGCATTAAATATTTGAGTTATTTTCATTCTTTTTGGAGACAAGGTCTTATTCTATAACCCAGGCTACACTGGAACTCATGATATTATACTGTATAATCCAGGGTAGCCTCAAATTCCCAGCTGTCTTTGTATCTGAGTCTACTGAGTACTGGGATTGCAGGTTTGAGCCCACATCTGTGTCTTCTCTTTTGCTGTTCTTTGTTTTTATTTTGTTGTGGTTGGTTGGTTATTTTAGGTTTTTGAGACAGGATCCTTCTATATTGTCCTGGCTGGCTTTAAACTCATGACTGCCCTGCTTTAGGAACAACTTGAACAATTTAATTCTTAACCTCAGGGCTAGAGAGATGGCTCAGCAGTGAAGAGCATTAACTGCTCTTCCAGAGAACCAGTGTTGAATTACTAGCACTTGTATCAAGCAAGACACAATTGCCTGCGACTCCAGCTCCAGGTCTTCTGGTGTCTGCAGGCATGCACAAGCACATGCACAAGGACACATACAGGCAGATACATACCTACACATAAAGAAAAAAACTTCTAAAAGAAGTCTTGATCTCTACTTAGCTTTCAGTTTTAAAATATGAGCAAAATGTACATTGTATTTATTCTACATAATGTTTATTGTTATTTTTTTAACTTAAGTTAACTTTTCTACATATATTTTTTGCAAATTTTATGTATTATTTTTATTTTATGTGTATGAGTATATACACATAAAGTATTCAATCTCCATTTGTATAAGTGAATCTTTGTTGTATACTGCCCAGTGAGGTCAGAAGAAGGCATCAGATCCCCCGGAGCTGGAGCTACAAACAGTTTTAAGTTGTCGTGTGGTTTCTAGGAATTGAACCTGGGTTCTCTGTAAGAGCAGTTAGTGCTCTTAATCACCTAGCCGTCTCTCCAACCCCCTACTTCATATACTTTTTTATTTATTTATTTTTAAATTTTTTTTTATTTTATTTATTTTTGAATGTGTATGAGTGTGCTGTCTGCATGTAGGTTTGTGCACCCGTGTCGTGCAATGCCGCGGAGGTCAGAAGAGGGTTTCGGATTCCCCTGGAACTGGAGTTCTCCTGGAATTGGAGTTTCAGACGGTTCTCAGCCGCCATGTGGGTGCTGGGGATCGAACCCGGGTCCTCTGTAAGAGCGGTCGATGCTCTTAACCGCTAGGCCATCTCTTCAGCCCACCTATTTCATATACTTTTTAAAGCTATGAGTTTAGTTATATTCCTTCCATTGAGGTATTCTTATTTTCATAAAGTTTCTGAGATATTTGTCCTCTGTGATCTGATTTCTTCTTTGAAGCAATAGTTTTAAGAAAGTGTTTTATGATTCTTCCCTTGAATTCCTAAACTTGGAGAATGTTTGTGCAAAGTCCCCATTATGCTAAACGTAGAAGACTACAGAGAAAGTTCTCTGAAAGAGCCATAAATTGCATGTTCAAGTAAAACGAAATTGCCTTAATACGTAGTACACATCAAAATGCATATAGTAGAGAACAGAGATTGCTTTTAGATTTTTTTTGAAGCACAAGACTGCAAATTGTCTTAATTCCTTTCGCTCAACATTCTTTGTAATTTACATTAATACTTAATTTCCCAAAGGTAACTATGCAATTTAAACACCTAAGGTTTAAATTTTTATATCAATTGACTAAGAAATTCTAGTAATAATACCACAAGAAAATAATTGTGCATGTTAGCCAAAATTTATCCAAGAGAATTTTCAGTGTAGAATTATTTTACTGGTGAAAACATAAGACCTAAACCCATTAATGCCCATGACTAGCTGGGTGAAAATACTAATAAATCTACATATCAGAATTCTATGTAACTTTGTGAATGAAGACTTAAATATCCACCAACACAGAATAAAAGTGCTTATAATAGAACATTGAGTTATACGAAAGCAGATTAAAATGTACAATTAAGCTGGATGGAGTGGCACACACCTTTAATCCCAGCACTAAAGAGGCAGAGGCAGGAGGATCTCTGTGAGTTCAATGCCACCCTGGTCTAAACAGTGAGTCCCAGGACAGTTGGGGCTATAGGGAGACCCTGAAAAAAAAAAAAAAAAAAAAAAAAAAAAAAAAAAATTGCACAATTAAAATGTATATGTTTTGTACTTATTTATATAGCAGAATTATGAAGTGTTTTCTTTTAGGTCAATTTTGTTTTTTTAATTAATTATTTCTAATAAATGTCTAAAGCATTCTCACAGTTTTATATAAGAAGTTTCCAGCTGCTACAGAATGTATCAAGAGACATGGACTAAGTAGATACAGAGTTTATAAAGACTTGCAGAGGCATCACAGAGATTTAATTCTTAAAATATAAATAAATAAATAAATAAATAAATAAATAAATAATAAACTGTCTAAGAAAATCACAAGATCACAACAAGATGTTTATTAACCTAAAATTCCTTGAGGCTACTGAAAGAATCACACCAAAGAATGCTTTGTTCTTAATTTGCTTTAAATTATAATAATGGGGTAAATTGTCATGGTAGTTCTCAGTAGCAAGCTCCAGGGAAGGGGGATAGAAACTAGGACACAGATCCCAAATCTTCTCTGTTTTCTAATACAGATGCTAAGAAAAATAAAAAATAAATTAAAAAATGTAAGCATGAGTTGTCCCTCAGGTCCCAGTTAATTGAGCTAACTGGGGCTCAAGAAGTGTGTGGATATTCCCTTTCTTGAATGACAGTTTCCATATATTCATGAAAATAAAATCTGTAAAGCATTCAAAAGTCTCCAGTTGTAAATAAAAGTACCTAACTGAAACTTTACTCTTTATGTGTTTTTTTTTTTTTTTCTTTATCTTCTTGAGTCATCATAGAAGCCTAGCCTTGGGTCCTACTAGGCCAAATTCCACCAGCATCAACATGTGTATTAGGAGATTATAAACTCCCACATAGATCCAGGAAACGACATTCTTCACATACTTTCTTAACTGAATCATTGTGTTTCTATGCCTGGACTTTGAATGTTGGAAAACTGCCATTGAATTTCTCTATAATTATTAGTCCTCCATCACTGGACTGAATACAGCTTCTGTGTGTTCTCTGAAGTTCTAGTAATCATATAATTGCCTCACCAACATCTCACTCAATGTCATTATCCTTTTATTAGCTTACTACTTGTCCTGGCTTTAAGTAAGAACAAAAAACATAAGGAAATGCAAATTTTTAAATCTACTTACATTATTTCCTTTGCTCAGATGGAATAGTTAATTTCAAATAATAATTTCAGAAATTAAATGTTATATGTGCTACAGCTTACTGGCATCTTAAATCAATCAATAATCCAGGTTATCGAATAAATCAAGATAATGTAATATCAAGCAGGAATTATGCATCCAGAGCTTCTTTTCACTTAAATAACCAGAAATGTCCTCTTCCCACCACACTAACTTCTACAGTAAAATGATATCTTCCTAAAATGGCTATAGAGTTTACTCTGTGGGCCTTGATATGGAGATAGACTCAGAGAAAAACTGAGGCTAACTGTTAAAGTGGTAAAAGTGAAATTTACTCTGAAACTATTATAAGAAACATTCTTCAGTGTAGAACGGGATTAAATTCTAGATACAGAAAAAGTGGACAGCCAGAGCCACCTAGTGAAGTGAGGGCTGGTGAATGGAAACATTTGGAAGAGAAACACAGGATCCAAGGTGTATTCTTTCTGAATGGACTTAGCAACCCTTGCTAAGTAATTAGCCTCTTGGAAGGGACACCCAAGCCTTGCTCATTGGTTCACCAAGGCATCTAGTATGAATAACGTGGACTGTTAAAGAAACATTATTTTCTTTTAAAAATATATATGTCCATTTCTCATTCAGTTACCCTTTCCTCCTTAAAACCAGCAGAGCCATCTGTTAGAACTTGGTAGTGAAGGATACTTGTTTAATACTACTAAAGAACAGACTGTCTACAGATTAAAAGAGCAATGAGATATTGGATTTCAGGTTAGTAAGGGAAGGGGATAGAGATTGGGGGAAGTAGGATTCAGGGTGTGGGAAGGGCAGATGTTAAGAATATTCTGGATGTTGAGCAGGATAACAGGGTCAAACCAATAAAGTTCCAAGGCTGTGTTTTGAGTGTCTTTGGAGATGGAACTGGGTGTTCACAGCTAATTGTCCATGTAATACATATGGTAGCAGTCAGAAAGTTGCCTACACAGAACCCATTGTGTGAATACTTCAATTATGTATATCAAATTGTCCAACTTTCATCCACAGAACTCCAGGAAGGGAGTTTTAGTACTGTATCTCCAAGTCAGGAGAGTGGGAGAACTGAAAACTTTAATAGTTTGGAAAATTATAGGCATTATGACAAGAGACTGTAAGTATTGAAATCTGACAGTGAGCACAGTGATGCCTATAGTCCAAGCAGGTGGGAGGCTAAGACAGGAGAACTACTTGAGCCCAAGAGTTTGAGATAAGCCTTAGCAAGAAGCTTCACAGGCAAATACCATGGAAACAAGGGGAGAGGAAGAAGAGGAAAAAGAAGGAAGGGTGGGAGAAAGGGGAGGGGGACAGAGAGCAGGGAAGGAAGGAAAGAGAAGTGCTGGGACACACTACAGTTTTCTTTTTGTGGTAATCACTTTTACCAAAACTTGCAAACAAAAAGTTCATCTTAATTTGGCTTGTTTCGCAATGTAGACACACTCACTGAGCCCTGTGCTCCTCTTGTGACCTGGGCATATAGCCTTAATTAACATAATGTGGCTTTGTGGAATAATTCCTACTACCCCCTTGAGAGTGAATCTCCATTGTCAACTTGACTGTATATGGACTCACCTAGGACACATACTCCTGGACATGTCAGACATTTCCAGACAGGTTTAACTGAGATGGGAAGAACTACTCTGAATGTGGGCAGTAGCATCCAATGGGCTGGGATTTCAGACTGCATAAAAAAGAAAAAAAGGAAAAGTAAATAAACAAACAATAAAAACTGAGCACTAGCATTTCCTGTGGTGTCACCCCTAGGCAGGTAGTCTGGAGTTGTATAAGAAACCAGGCAGAGCACTGCCAGAGGAGCAAGCCCATAAGCCATAGTCTGTACCTCAGCTCTTTTCTCCAAATTACTGCCCTGAGTATCTTCCCTGACTTCCCTCAATGATGAATTGTGACCTGGGAGATATAAATAAAATAACTCCTTTCCTTCCCAAGTTGGTTTGTTCTTTTTGCACATATAGAAACAAATAGAATACTCCAATAAAATAGAATACTGCAATATAGAAACAAACTAGAATACTCCTTTATATTGCTTTGTCACGTATTCTGGTACAGAGGCTTACAAGTAAGTAATACAGAAGCCAGTCCAAGAACAGTCATCAAACTTCATTTGCATTCCTAGAAACAAATGTAAATTTCTCTTTTCTCCTGGACCCCAAAACACTTCAAATTTTCTTGAATGGTCAGAAAGTAAGACTTCCCTTTTTAAACTCTGATGGTAAGAACAGCATAAGCCAGAAACCAGGGTTGTTCTTCCTCCATTGCTTTTTAAATATTGTTTCCATAATGCCAATGTTAGTCTCCAAAACTATTTTCTATCCATATTGTTTTTCTGTATGACATTTCAAAGCCTTGGTAATACAACCAATGTTCCCAATTATGTCTTGTTACAAAGAGAACAGATTCTTATTGAACTTATGCCAATACCTAATTGCTAGGAAAATATGAATATTCAATAAGAGTTTCCAAATTCTCAAAAGCACCAGTTAGGGAGAAAATATAAATGTTTCCTTTCTGTTTACAACAGTATGGTAACTTAAGAAAACAGAGTAAACCCTGTCTTATATCTGGAAAGTAAAGTATTAAAGAATCCGTGTGTCCCAAAATGTCACTCCTGATAATGCATCAACAGCTTTAAAAACCCATTGACTTCTCTAATTTCAGTCCTTACTCCGATCAGAGGTATGATTTCATTTAAGCCATGTCATCAGGAAGCATTGCAACCTAAAGTTGATTGTAAATGGTTTCAAAGAAAAATCACAGTGAGATGAAGAATTCAGAATGTTTGTGTTTAAAGATTTCATGAAAATTACTAATGTAAAAATATTCATAAGATTCATCACATATAACTTCAATTGTCACTGATTTTTGAATCTTTACATATGATATATTTAAAGATTATTCATCTTTTGGAGTGAAAATGATTTTTCTTTGATAGTGACTGTGAATATACAAATGTGTATATTATCACTAAAATGTACTGATAAAGAGCTATATATAAACAACTTTTCAAGCATAAAATTTAATTTTAAAAAGTATTATTAACTGACATAAAAATTAATAGGGATTAAATTTTCAAAAAAGTGTTATCTGTTCATATGTATTCGCTGCTGGATAGCTTTAATGTCAACTTGACACACTTGAATTGAGGGAGCCTCAATTGGGGAATTTCCTCCATTGGACTGGACTGTGGTTCTGTTTGTGGAGTATTTTATTGGTTGGTGAGTGATGTGGAAGGGCCCATCTCACTGAATGCTGCCATCCCTGGATAGGTAGCCCTGTATTGTATAAGAAAGCAGGGTTTGCATGGGCCTAGGGAGCAAGCCAGTAAGCACAGTTCCTCCATGGCCTGTGCTTAAGCTACTGCTTTCAGGCTCTTACCCTGAGTTCCTACCTTGGGCTCCCCAAGGCATGAACTGTGTGTGACCCAGGATATGTAAGGCAAATAAACCCTCTCCTTCACAAGTTAGTTTTGGTCAGAGTGTTTTCTCACAGCAATTAAAAACAAACTAGAACATATTCAATATCTAAATGTCTCCCAAACATCTTTATTTTTCTTTCACAAAAAACTATTCTTGAATTTTGATCAAGTTCTGTATGGAAGCCCTTGGCTCCCCCACAATTTATTACTGTGACTTTTAGACTATATCTCCTAAAATGCAGGGTACTGGGAAGGGCTATCCTCAGGAGATACACCTGCAGGAACGAGGGTGGAGGCAAGACTGTCAGTTCTAGTGGAAGCATCAGCTGGCTCTACTAGGAGCAGGGATGATCTTTTACAGTTTTCTGAAGGGTCAAGTGGTTGAACCTAAATATTTACTGCCATCTCAGGGAGTCCTAATGTCCACTTGGAAGAGGTATAACCTTGAGTGAGGTCACTGGTAAATGTTGGAAGTTCATTTCCCCAATAGCTTAGAGATGAATCCGCTATCTCTGAGCAGAACACCACAGAAAACTCCACAATGGAAGCTCCTGAATTGTCCTAGAAACTAACTTGGCATTACTTTGCATTCCTCCCATTAGACCTACTTTTTCTGAAATATGCTCTAAGCTTTATTCAGCATTGTTGGATAATATAATGGTCTATTTTCCTTTTTTCTCAATTTTTATTGAACTTTTGCATATTTCATACATTTCTTAATCAAATTTAGACCCATTAACACTGCCATGCTCTGACCATGTCAGAGCTTGTGCATTCTGTCCCCTATGTCTTGCATCTTTTCATCAGACTTTTTAAAAAATTTTGATGCAAAAATTTACCGTTTTGGGTAGCAGTTTACTGTTTCAGTCAGTTCGTTGAACAAGTCTTTTTTTTTTCTAGACAGACATCCTTGTTTTTTTTTTTTCTTTCCTTCTGATAGTAGCATCATATTTTCAAACCAATAGAGGTAAAAAATGAGTACATTTTGATTCTCCCCTTTCATTCTCAACATTCAATGAGCTGATGAGTCTCAGTACCTCTGAAATCGTATCTTATGCATCTTTTCACTCTGCTAACATGACACTGCTTGGTTAATCATTCATTTTTCTGAAAATAAATGCTAGGTTAATTCTAGAACCTGTTAAGGAATGTTCTGGTTTCTCTTCAATTGCTGTGACAAAACACTCTGACAGACACCAACTTGGGGAGGAGAGGGTTTATTCAGCTCACATCTCCTGGGTCACAGTTTATCACTTAGGGTGCTCAAGGAAGGAACTCAGGGCAGGAACCTGGAGGCAGGAGCTGAAGCATAGGCCATGGAGGAGTGCTGCTTACCGGGCTTGCTTCTCTGGCCCATGGCCAGCCTGCCCTCTTATACGGTACACAACACCCTGCTCAGAGGTAGCACCACCCATAGTGGGCTGGGCCCTCCCATATTGTCCAACAATCAAGACAATACTCCACAAACATGGCCACAGACCAGTCCAATGGAGCCAGTTCCCCAACTGAGGCTCTCTCAACCCAAGTGTGTCAAGTTGACACTAAAGCTATCCAGCACAAGGGATTCACAATATAAGAGCAGAGTTATTTTCAGATCACAAGAAATAGAACATTAACATTTCTCAGTTTGCCTTACAATTAGGTAACTGGTGCTAGCATCCACAGATGATGGATACCATTCTTGTTTGTTTTTCTGGTACTGTGTTACTTCACATAACATAATATCTTCTAGTTCCATCCATTTACCTGCAAAGTTCATGATGTCATCTTTCTTTACCACTGCATAGAACTCCATTGTATAGATATACTACATTTTCTTTATCCCCTCATTAGTTAGGGGGCTCTTGGGTTGGTTCAACCTCTTCAGTATTGTCAAGAGAGTTACAATAAACATGGCTGTGCATGTATCTCTGCGGTAGGATAAGTCTTGTGGGTATATACCCAGGAGTGGTATGACTGGATCAGGTGATAAGCTCTTTGAGTCTTTTAAGGGTTCTCCACACTGCTTTCCATAGTGGTTGTATGAGTTTACATTCCCATCAGCAGTGGATGAGCGTTTTCCTTCCCCACAACCTCTCCAGCACTTGGTATCATTTGTTTTCCTGATCCTAGCCATTCTTATCAGAGTGAGATGATATCTTAACATGGTTTTAATTGTCATTTCCTTAATTTTTAGCAATGGTGAACAATTTTTAAGATGTTTCTCATACATCTCTAATTCCTCATTTATAAATTCTCTGTTTATCTCTTTACTCCATCTTTTGAGTGAGTCATTTGTTTCCTTATGTCTTTGTTTTTTGAGTAGTTTATATATTCTGGAAGTTAATGCTCTGTCAGATGTATCACTGGTGAAGGTTTCTTCCCAATCTATGGGTTTTTCTCTTCACTTCCCTGATTGTTTCTTTCACTGTACAGAAGCTTTTGAGATGAATGAGGTACCACTTGTCAATTGTTGACCTTATATCTGTGAAGCTGCTGTCTGATTTAGAAAGTCTTTTCCTATGCCTATGTCTCGTAGGTTGTTGTCAACTTTTTCTTCTATCACCTTTAGAGTTTTGGGTTTGAGGTTGAGGTCTTTGATCCATTTGGAGTTGATTTTTGTAAAGGGTGAGCGGTAGGGGTTTAATTTTATTCTTCTACAAGTGGTGATCTAGTTTTGCCAACACCATTTGCTGAAGATGTTGTCTTTCCTCCATTGTGTCTTCTTGGCCCCATGGTCAAATATGAGGTGGCTGAAATTGTATGTGCTCAAGTTTGGATCTTCAGTTTTGTTCCATTGGTCTACAGGTCTGTTTTACTGCTAGTACCAAGCTGTTTTGATGACTATAACCCTGTAGTATAGTTTGAAATATGGTATAGAGTTCCCTCTGTATTGCTTTGCTTTGGCTATTCAGGGTCTTTTGTTTTTCCATATGAAATTAAGTATTTTTTCCAAGCTTCTGAAGAAACTCTTGGGGATTTTAATTGGAATTACATTGAATCTGTATATTAATTTGGGTAGAATGGACATATTTATTATATTAACTTTTCCAGTCCATGAACATGGGAGGTCTTTCCATCTTCTGATGTCTTCTTCAATTTCCTTCATCAGGGGTTTAAAATTTTGTTATAGAGATCTTTGGTGTCTTTAGTTGGGATTGATCCTAGGTATTTTGCTGTTTTTGAGGTTATTGCAAGTAGGAAGTTCTCCTTGTATTCCTTTTTCAGTTGATTCTTGTTGGTGTAAAGAAAGGCTATTGATTTTTCTATGTTAATTTTGTATCCTACCACTTTATTGAAACTCTTAATCATTTCTAAGAGTTTTCTGGTGGAGTTCTTAACTACCCTTAATGTGGTGGTTTGAATGGGGGCCATTTTAGTAGAAGCCTGGAAGAAAGCATGGCTGCAAAAGATGTGGTTCCAGGGGAAAATAATGACTTAGGTAGCAACTGGGATATTTTGATAAAGAGTCTGGCAGCAGTTTGCCCACAGCCCAAATGCTTGCCTGATGCTAAGTTGAAAAGCAATGTACTCATGTCTTTGGCGGAGGATATTTCAAGACAGCCTAATGTAGAAATGGTGGCGTGGCTTTTAATGGTGAATATTATACAGATCTACAGTGAAAAAGAGCAGATGGAGCAGAAAGAAATGCAAAATGTACAGTTTGGATCTGATAACTGCACTAGGAAGATTAAAGGTGGGGCCAAGGCATGTGAAGGAGAGGTTGGATCTGAAAACTGCACTAGGAAGATTAAAGGTGGGGCCAAGGCATGTGAAGGAGAGGTTGGATCTGAAAACTGCACTAGGAAGATTAAAGGTGGGGCCAAGGCTTGTGAAGGAGAGTTTCCTTTTGATAAGGAGTTTAAAGTGATTAAGGAAGGGCTTCGAGATTTACAAGTAAACAAAAGAATCAGTACCTTCAGGGCAAGACCACACCCAGCTAATCCTCCAGCAAGTCCAGGGCAGAGAAAAGTAGCAAATGTGGTTGAAATGGGCCAGGGTCTGGCCCGAACTTGCAGCCAGATTCGGCAATTTCATTCACGTGGTGCTGGCTTTAGAGACATGAAGTTTGCAAGAGTGAAGGGGTCATCAGCTCTTCCTCCACGGTTTCAGAGAGCCAAAGAGGCCAGGAAGAGTACAGCAGGGGTGTCCCTGAATAAAGAAGGCCGTGATAGGCCACTGCGTGAAGCTGTGAGTATGAAGCCTGGTTGGCAGCGGAGACCCCAAGAAGACTTTCGAGATGCCAGACCTGTGAGATATTTGCCAAGGAGAGCTGCATACGGGGAGTGGTACCAGCCTAAGAAAGAGATGTATGTTGCAAGCAAAGCTGGAAGAGCTGAGCCGTGTAAGCCCTTTGGAAGTCAAGTCCCAGAAGTCGCATGTGGAGCTACTGGACTTGGTGTTTGCCCTGCTGGTTTTCAGTCTTGTTTTGGTCCAGTATTTCCTCACTATGCCTCTATTCCTCCCTTTTGAAATGGGAATGTGTATTCGGTTCCACTGTACATTGGGAGTATGTAATTTGTCTTTTGATTTTACAGGAGCTTACAGTTTAGGAGATTGGCCTGAGTCTCAGAAGAGACTTTGGACTGTAGACTTTTGAATGGCATTGAAACTGGTAAAGACTATGGGGACTTTTAAGGTTGGACTAAATGCATTTTGCATTTTATATGGTCAGGAGCCTATGGGGGCCAGGGAGTGGAGTGTGGTGGTTTGAATGAGTGTCCCCCATAGGCTCTAGGTATTCAGACATTTGTCTCCAGTTGGTGGCACTGTTTTTGGAGGTCTTGGGGTGTGTGGCCATGCTGGAGGAAGTGTGTCACTGGGGGCAGGGCTTAGAGAGTTTTAACAAGCCTCGTGGTCTACAGTCACCCTCTCTCTGCTTCCTGTGTTCATTGCGAGATGTGACCCTCGGTTTGCTGCTCCAGATCCAGCCGCCATGCCTCCCGCCACAATGGACTCTAATTCCCTGGAACCATCAATCATAAGCTCAAATAAACTCTTCCTTTTATAAGTTCCTTGGTCATGGTGTTTTACCACAGCAACAGAAAAGTAACTAATACACTTAGGTAAACTGTCATATTATCTGCCAAAAAGGGATAGCTCGACTTTCTCTTCTCCAATTAGTATTCTTTGAATTTTTTTTTTCTTGCCTTATTGCCCTGGCAAGTATTTCAAGCACTATATTGAAGAGGAGTAGTGACAGGGGGCAGCCTTGCTGAGTTCCTACCTTTAAGGGGAATGCTTTTCTCCATTTAGGATGATGTTGGCTATGGGCTTCTTGTATATGGCTTTGATTACCTTGAGAAATGATCCCTCCAGTCCACTTTCCTCTATGACTTTAAGAATGAAGGGATGCTGGATTTTGCCAAGGGCTTTTTCTGCATCAAATGAGATGATTGTGTGGTTTTTGTCTTTCAGTCCATTTATGTGCTTTATGAAATTTTTGATTTTCGTATGTTGAACCATCCCTGCATCTCTGATATGAATCCAACTTGGTCATGATGGATGATCTTTTTGATGTGGGTCTCTATGTGCTTTGCAAGTATTTTGTTGAGAATTTTTGCATCTATATTCATTCAGGAGTTAAGTCTATAATTATCTTTTTTGGTTGTATCTTTGCCTGGTTTTGGTATTAGAGTGATGCTGGCTTCATGGAAGGAATTTGGAAGGTTTCCCTTTGCTTGTATCCTTCTAAACAGTTTGAGTAATAATGGTTGTAAGTCTTCTTTAAATGTTTTATAGAATTGTGCAATGCAACCATCTGGGCCTGGGCTTTTTTTTTTACTTGGGAGGTTTCTTATTACATTTTCAATTTCTTCATATATTAAGGGTCAGTTTGAGCTGTCAATCTCTTCTTAATTAAGCGCTGGTGATTCCCAAGATTTCAGATATTCATCCATTTCTCTTATGCTTTCAAACTTGGTGTAGGTTTTTGAAGTATTCCCGTATGATTGTCTGGATCTTTTCATTGTCTGTTGTGATATTCCCCTTTTCATGATGAATTCTGTTGATTTGGAGTTGCTCTTTCTTTCTTTTCATTAACTGGGCTAGAGGTCTGTCTATCTTATTTTTTTCTTTCAAAGAATCAACTTTTAGATTCCTTGATTTGTTTGTGTGTGTGTTGTTTTCTTTGTTTCTATTTCTATTTTCTATTTGCTCTGATTTTTGTTATTTCTTCCTGTCTGTTGCATTTAGGGTTCATTCGTTGTTATCTCTTAAGTGTTTTTAGCTGCAGTGTTAGATCATTTATTTGTGCTCTTTCTGAGTTTTTTGTTTGTTTGTTTGTTTGTTTTGTTTTTTGTCTTTTCAAGACAGGGTCTCCCTGTAGCTCCAGCTGTCCTGGAACTCACTCTGTAGACCAGGCTGGCCTTGAACTCACAAAGATCCGCCTGCCTCTGCCTCCCAAGTGCAAGTGTTTTTGTTTTTATTTTTTTAATGGAGGCACCCAGGGCTATAAACTTCCCACTTAGAATTATGTTTAAAGTATCCCATAGGTTTTATTGTGTTGTATTGTCATTGTTCTTTTGCTCCAGGAATGATTCTATTTCTTTCTTATTTCTTTCTTGACTCATTCATTACTCAGGATTGTGTTGTTTAGTCTCCACGTGTCTTGTAGATAGTAGGGCTTATCCTAGTGTTGATATTGAGCTTTATTGTACTGTGGTCTGATAGAATACATGAGATTATTTCAATCTTTTTGTATTTGTGGAGGTTTTTTTCTGTGTCCCAGTATGTGGTCGATTTTGGAGAATGTTCCATAGATAGAATATGCTGAAAGAAAGTGTATTCTCTGGTATTTGGGAGGAATATTCAGTAGATGTCTGTGAGGTCCATTTGGTGTATCATATCATTCAGTTCAGATGTCTCTCTGTTTTCTCTTTGTCTGGTTGACCTGTCCAAAGGGCTCAGTGGACTATTGAAGTCCCCTACTATGTGTGTGCTGGGGTTAATCTGTGCCTTGAGGTCCTGGAGAATTGTCTTTATAAAGTTAGTTACACCAGAGTTTGGTGCATATATGTTCATGACTGTGAAATCTTCATGGTTAATTGTTCCTTTGATAAAGATGTAATGGCCTTCTTTGTCTCTTCTGATTACTTTTACTTTGCAGTCTATTTTGTCTGATATTAAAATAGCAACCCCTGCTTGCTTTTTGGTACCATTTGGTTGGAATATATTTTTCCATCCTTTCACCTTAAGTTGGTGCCTATCCTTGAGAGTGAGATGGGTTTCTTGTAGACAGCATATGGCTGGGTTCTGTTTCCTAATCCATTCTCCCAATCTATGTCTTTTGATTGGAGAGTTTAGTCCATTAATATTTAAGGTTATAATTGAAAGATGTGTCTTGCTTCCTTTTACCTTATTATCCATTTGGATTTTTGATCTAGGTTTCTACTTCTGCAGTTATGCTTTTATTAATTTCTCTTTCTCAGTGCCTGGGGAGAGTTGCTCTTCTCCTCTGTCCTTTGAATTGCTTCAAGTATTCCCTGAAGGGTTGGTTTTCTGGACATGTATTCTATCATCTTTATTATGTCATGGAAGAATTTTCTTTGTCCTTCAACTATAATCAACATTTTTGCTGGGTATAGTAACCTGGGTTGGCATCTATATTTGATTAGCACTGGGAATATTTTGGTCCACGTCCTTCTTGCTTTCATAGTTTACACTGAAAAGTCAGCTGTAATTCTGATGGGTTTCCACTTATATGTAAAGTTGTTTGTCACTTGTGGCTTTCATAATTTTGTCTCTGTTTTGGGTGTCTAGCATTTTAACTATGATATGGCCTGGCAAGTTTCTTTTTTGATCTTGTCTACTTGGAGTTCTTGTATTTATATGGGTTTATGTTTTCTTAGCATAGGGAAATTTTCATCTATTATTCTGTTGAAGATCTGATTCTCTTGGGATTCTTCTCCTTCTCTATCCCTATAATGTAGAGGTTTGATCTTTTCAGTGTCCCACATTTCCTGGTTGTTCCACTCTTGTGTATTTTTAAATTTTTCATAATCTTTACTTGAGCTTTTTAGCTGTTTCTTTGTTATCTTCCAGGTCTGATATTCTTTTTTCTGCTTCCTCCATTCTACTTCTGAGGCTTTTTCCCATCCTTTCCTCTTGGTTGGATGAATGTTCTATTTCCTTTTTAATTTCATCCTGTGATTTCTTTAGTATTTCCACTTCCTTTTGGAGCTTCTCAATCTCTTCCTATAGCTCCTTGCTTCTCTGGTTGGTTTTCTTTTTTATTTCAGCATGGGATCTTTTCAGTGTTCCCACTTCCCTCCAGAGTTTGTCATTCTCTTCCTCTAGTTCTTTCTGGAGTTTGTCATTCTCTCCCTATAGTTTTTTCTGAAGTTTGTCATTCTTTCCCTCTAGGTCCTTCTTCTTGAGTTTTTCATTCTCTCTCCTTATTTCTCTGACTTGTTCTTTATATTCTTTGATTTCTTTGAATATGTCTACAACTGTTCTTCTAAGATCTGTGTCCTCAGTTACCTCTAGGGAGATCTCATTGTAGGAATCTTCTATAGGGTTGGTAGAGTTTGGTGTGGAATTATTCTGTGCTTTCCCCATGTTGATCTTTCATTGTGTTTTTGGCATGTGGGTTTGTTTTTTTGTTGTTGTTTGTTTGTTTTTGTTTTGTTTTGTTTTTGGATTCTGATGCAAATCTCAAATATTTCTTCACCATGTTGAAGGCTTGCTTTGCTTTTCTCCTTCAGATGCCTTCATTGTTTTCTCCTTGTTTGTATAGTGTTGTCTTGTCTAGGTTTCAGGCTTTCAATTTGGGTTATATATTGGAAATCTAATCGCTCTTCCCTTTCTGGTATGACAGTTCTCCAAAAACCTGGTAGGTAACAACCCAGTCTGTACCCTGCTAAGCACTGTGCTCACTGCTTCCTGTCAGCCAGTTCCTCTAGGTTGTAGGACTTGGTGTTGCTGGACTGAAGTTGTCTCAGATTCGCTATATGATTTATTGCCTTTCATGGTCCCACTTGGACACTCCCTCCACAATTCCAGTTGGGGGCAGACAGGGAAGCAAGTGGCTTGCTTATCCCTGGTACTCTGTGCTTCAGGTGGTTTGGTGAAATCCCCCAATCTGAGCTCTGTGCATTTATGGTATATTTTCACAATGTTTTAAATTATATAACATTATGAATTCATTTAAAGGATATCATATATTTTTCTCTTTTAATGTAAAAATTTGTAGTGATGTTGATAATTTCAAAATTCATTCTCATATCAATATGCTCTAGAAAACTGAGGAGCATACAGCAGTACTCAATAAATATTAAATGAGTAAAAAAATGTGTAAAACAGTGAATAATGAATGGATGCATGCCTTCTGATTTTCTTTTTCTTTGCATTGTGCTTCTTCTCTGCCTCTTATTCTGCTACAAAATATGTTTGAATAGAAAATAAATCCTGGTAATACTCTCAGACATCAAAGGAGGTTTTAGATTAATTAAATCTCATCTGATTAATTTCTTTTGTAAGAATTTCCTGTTTGCATTTTAAGGAAAACTGTTCTTTAATTTCACCCTGGAGTTGTCATAAATTTTAACTGTTCTTTAAAACTAACCATTTGTCTTTAAAAATAAAATCCTTGGTTTGATAGAAAGTCACTTTTTCTACATCTGTACAACTTTCAACTGTATAATTATCAGCTCTTCTTGAGAACACGCAAAACTGGGAACAGACTCTAGAATGTTTTCAGTCTCTTATCTCTCCCAGGATGTTGTCTTACCCTGATAATTATTTAACTTTCTTAGTGCAGTTATAAATTTCCCTTCTGAATGTTGATAACTTATCAGAAACTTCTGTAGCACATTTATGCCTTCTGAGTGGGCTGTTTTACTGTTAATCTGCTCTGACTACTGCTGCTGCATCACTGGAGATAAACAGTCACAGCAGTAGTTATTTCCTGGTTCTAACCAGAGATGAAGAGTTTCAAAACCTTTCTTAGGTTTTAAAATGTGTTTCAGTTTCTGCATCTCTCTCCCCTACCTGGTATTTGAATACTCTGAGGCCTCTCTGTCTCTTTTGCATACTGTAACACATGCTGGGGCACTTAAGTACTGTGGAACTAATAAAACATTTTTGTATTTGTTTTGCAATGGCAATACAAAATAATCATTAATATTTATTGCTACTATATTTGTAAATTCTATTCCTACATTGGACATCATTCTATCATTTCTTCCAATGTCACATCCCCATTCATCCAGCGAAAGAAGACACAACATGAGAGCGATCTTCCTCAAGCAGTTTATTCGGGTACCCTTACATCCGCTCTCCCTCTTTCCCTTCCCAGTTCACCACATATAAGGTATGTCACAACCAATCAACTTCCACCACGTGGGTCTCAAGGATAGGATATCTCTATGCGGAACAGAAGGCTTCAGCAAGGCCAAACCAAATAAGGACATGTTTGCTGCATGGAGCGCTCACCCCCGTGCGGTTGGGAGGTGGAAACCGGCGCCATCTTTGAGGCGCAGCACTCCGCAGCTCCCAACAGTTCCCCCTTTTTGTTTTAATAAAGCATGGTCTCGAGGCTGCAGATGGCCGAATTCAACAATCCCCCCTGTCTTAGGATCATTCCTTCATTAAACCCGTCATAGGATACCCCATTGCCCTGAGGGTTCCATGCCTTAGGTAGAAGGAAAGTTGCCCGTCTCTGAATAGGATCATGAAGACATTCAGGGGAGACACGACCTTTAAGATTTTTGCATAATTGAGAGTCAAGCTTGTGGGGAATGTCCATCTTCAATGGCAACAAAAGCCTGTGCTAGTAAAGCCATGTTCCGCTGTTGAGATACTCTCATTTTACAAAGACACCACAGGAAGAGGAAAGATACGCATGCCAAGGATCCCAACCCCGCCCATTCCTTGAGATGATTCATGGCTGTTGAGATCCAGGATGACAGTCTGATGGCAAGGTCCAGGTCCACTCGTGTTGAATTTACCATCACTATTTCCACTCTTAGTTGGGTCACCAATCATTCAAACTGTTCAGACCAGTTTCCTAGAAGATAGCTAGAAAGTTGTTTAGATAGTTTTGCAGCATGGGAAAAGTTATTATACTGAATACTAGTTACGCAGAGTCCTGAATCTTCCATTATATACAAGGAACACAAAGGGG
>VZQC01006501.1:1013637-1158738 GCA_009823505.1 Rhizomys pruinosus
TAAAGGCATGTGCCACTATACCTAGCTCACACCAGGTTTTGAAGACAAGATATGCAAAAAGGAATTTAAAACATCTTGATAATTTTATGTTGAAATAGTATTTTAGCTAATATTAAGTTAAAATAATTAAAATTAATTTCACCTATTCCTTTAAAAATATGGTCATTAAGGCCAGGTGTGGTGGCACACGCCTTTAATCCTAGCACTTGGGAGGCAGAGGCAGGTGGATCTCTGTGAGTTCAAGGCCGGCCTGGTCTACAGAGCGAGTTCCAGGCTAGCTGGGGCTACAAGGAGACCTTGTAAAAGATTAAAGGCAAAAGGACAGGCCTTGAATACTTCCACCACGATTTGTAATTCTACCTTCTGTGGGGAACCTGGCCACCACTTGTCATGTCCCCCTTCGTCCAGCGAAAGAAGACACGACACGATAGCGATCTTCCTCAAGCAGTTTATTCGGGTACCCTTACATCCGCTCTCCCTCTTTCCCTTCCCGGTTCACCACCTATAAGGCATGTCACAACCAATCAACTTCCACCACGTGGGTCTCAAGGATAGGATATCTCTATGCGGAACAGAGGGCTTCAGCAAGGCCAAACCAAATAAGGACATGTTTGCTGCATGGAGCGCTCACCCCTGTGGGGGTGGGAGGCGGAAACCGGCGCCATCTTTCAGGCACGGCACTCTGCAGCTCCCAACACTTCCAATAGTGTACATTCTTTAGAAAATATTTTTATAATTAGTTTTTTAGTATAAAAGGGCAAACAGGGGCTGGAGAGATGGCCTAGTGGTTAAGAGCGCCAACTGCTCTTGCAGAAGACCGGGGTTCAATCCCCAGCACCCACATGGTGGCTGAGAACTGTCTGTAACTCCAATTCCAGGAGAACTCCAGTTCCAGGGGAATCTGACACCCTCTTCTGACCTCCGCAGCATTGCATGACACGGGTGCACAAACCTACAGTAGACAGTACATTCATACACATAAAAAATAAATAAATAAATAAAATTTAAGAAAAGGGCAAACAGATTAGTCAGGCAATTTTCTCTTATGAAGCCACTGGTACACAAAGGAGTGAGCTTCAAACTTTACTTATCTGTAATCGTGCACTGCCTCTGATGTGTGTCCTTCCTTAAAATGTCCACTTCCTTATTCCATTAAAATCCAAAACATAACTCTATTGATCTTGTAATCCCTATAATTCAGTCTAAATCTATGAACCAGGACAAACAAGGTAGTAATTTCTGGGGATGCAATTCTTTCTTGTAACTTTGTCAAGTGAAAGTCCTCTCTATGATACAAAGGTCATTCTGAGGAGAAAAGTTTTATGATAAATGTTTCTACCTTACTTTCCTAGATTACAAGCAAATTTCCTAAAGAAAGTGCACATTCTTGAAGCAAAGAAAACATAATTGACTCTTATAAATTAACTTATCAATAAACCTACTCATGTCCCTCATTGTGATGGTTAATCTTTATTATCATTTGATAAAATTTATAATCATCTAGAGACAAACCTCTGGGATTATGGACAATAGAGTTTCCAAATAGGTTTAACCCAAGTGAGAAGCGCCACAGCATGTGGGTAGCATTATTTCATGGACTGCAATCCCAGAGTGAATAAGAAAAAAGTTAACTAAGCACAGCTTTCTCTCTTCCTGCCTGCAGAGTAGAGGGAGCAGCCACTTCATGTTCCTAATACCATGACTTCCCTTCCATGATGGATAGTATCCTCTCAAACTGTGAGAAAAATAAACCATTTCTTCATTGTCTTCTCTCCAATGTTTTGTGTTAGCAATGACAGAAAAGGAGCTAAATTTCACTGCCACCACCACTATCACTATTGTTGCTTTAAAAATCCAACAGAAAGGTTGCAACACTTCCAAAATCCTGAAATTTTTCAGACTTTGTTGTTAGCACAAAGAGATACACTTATTTTAAGTATTGTTTTCCCTTTGCTAACTTATTTCATAACTATCTTCCAGAGCCTGACACATAATCATCCTCACTCTCCCATGTGTAAAGCACAGACTGAAATGCATTAATAAGCATAGCTGTGATTAGAGTGCAAGAACTTTACACCTGACCTTTAGATGATTTACTTTTCCAGAAAGAATATTGTAGATACAAGTGAATACACCATAGTACCTGTGAGGAAGGCCATAGAAGCTACTCATTTTTCTAGATTAAACTATTTGAAACATCATAAATCCATGAGATTAATATACAGTTCCTCACTTTTGTTGACCACATGAACCATTTTGAAAGGGTGCTCATTATCAATTTATGATACTCAAAACATGTTGAAACTGGAATGAAATTTTACAATTGAAATTATTAAAATTCATATGAAAATTTAATATGTGGCAGGGGAGAATTTTCTAAGTGTAAAATCATTGTACTTCATCATGAAATAATACCATATAAAAATTTAATATCTTTTAATATAAACTTTTATATCACATAACCTTTAATATCAAACACATACATATTTTATATGATTTAAACATTTCTATTTTATGAAAATCATTAATGTAAATTAGTAATCAAACCAGCCAAAATTATGAATAAATATCTTGTAATATTCATATGATCAACTAATAGACATATCTAACTCACTTTAATCAAATAAAAGCACACCAGCATGGAATAACAGCCTATAACTTAGCAGCAAAAAATCTATACCACTGATTTATGTCACTTTAACCTAGTGGCATCACTTGGTAACATGCACAATGGCAAGACCATTAGTGTGCATGGACTTACAAAGGATCAGTCAACAGCACTTCTGGATTATATAAGTATTGGAGTTATGTTTCCAAGATTGTTTTAGATGGAATGATGTAAGTTTCAAGACAGAATCCTGCTGAGACAGAGAGAGCTCTGAAGTACAGGAGAAGCACAGGTGTAAATATGTGCTATGTGTGATGACTGTTCTTTGAAGATCACTGACATCTATAAGTGGGGGTAGTTCATGAAAGTACAGCACTTACAATTTTATAGTTTGGTCAAAATTCAGACGTGCTAAATTCATTTATTATTTTATAATGAAAGCATTGCCATATGTAAATTCAAGTATATTTTTTCTTCACAGTTATATGAGCCTTGCATTGTTTAGTTTTACTTCCTTAGCTTCTTCCTGGATTTTATCAGAGTTACAGAAATACAAAATGAAGAATATCTATAAGTTTTTAATATAGATGATTTTCTTAGATTGTATTTCTGCAATCATCTTTTGTTCTGAGTCACTCGAATGCAATTCATAAGAAAGAGTCACTTCAAATTGAGCTATTTGGATTATAAGTACACTGTGCATGTGGTTACAGGGAGAAAAGAAAGAAGGGAATATTTTTCAAAAAAATAGCTGAGTAAGTTAGTATAGCCAAGGGCAGCAGCATATGATGTGGTGAGGGCTTTGCAAGCTTCGTGTATGCATGCAGTTTCCATAGCAGCCAGGGCATTGCATGAGAGTTCAAAGCAATTCATAATTGCCAAGAACTCTTAAAGGGAAATGCACTCAAACTCCAATATCATTTTAAAATCAAACTAAATTTAGTGTCTCAGTCCTTGATTCAGGCTCAACAGTGAAACTATTGAGGGAAATCCCTCCCAAACTCTATTTCCTGTTCAATAAATAAGGATAAAACACATGTCATGCCCACCTTGCAGGATCAATCAGCATGCTTTGCAAAGTACAGTATGCTATGCACCATTATCATGCAGCATCACAGATGATCATAACTAGAAAAGTGCCAGGTTTCTTGCCCTTTATCAGTGAAACAAAATGCAGCTTGTCCACAGGCCCATGTTCAGTTGTTAACATAACTATGAAAGACTAAGTCATGTGGTTCCTTGCCCAGTACTCTTGGACTTTACCCCTCTGTGTTACTTTTTCGTCAATGTCTGAAACAAGCAACTTCAGGAAATAAAGATCTTTTTGTCCCAGGTTTCAGTGGCTTCCATCTATGGTCATCAGGCCCCAGTACTTTTATGCCAAGAACAAGACAGAAGCATCATTGGTGAAGGGCATGGCAGAAAAGTGCTGCTTACCTCATGGTAATCAGAGAGTAGAATAAGAAAAGAGACCAGGGACAAAAGGAATCCTTGAAAGGCATGTGCCTGTTGATGCACTTCCTCTGATTGGGCCTACCTCCAGATAGAGCACTCAACTTTGAACAACATCAACACATTGAACTTTTAACACATACACCTTTGGAAACATCTTATTTCCAATCCATAAGAGTCTCTCTCTGTGTGTGTCCTCATAGTGGACTCCTGTACTATGTGCTCAGCCACCTGCTGCCTTCAGCATGTACCCCACAGTTGTTATCTTCCCTCTAGGATTCAGAGGTCATGGGCACCCACCTGACTCTCTACTAGTTCCAGTTGCTATTTAGAGCTTCAAATCCTCTTTTATCATGGCCAAAAGTCTTTCTAGAAATTCTACTTTTGGCCACAGCATATTCTTAATTCTTGTCAACCTTTGCAGTATTTCATATTGATCTCAGATAAAACTAGAGTTTTTAGTAGAATTTGAAAACTTCTAAAAGTGTCTGGCATTATGTAAATTGAATAGATGAGGAAAACAGCTGTCTTCTGACAGTTTTATATGATTACTCTTGATTGGAATGATGTCCACTTAACAGTCAGATTTAAATGTATATGATATATCTTAGTTTGGGGACATTTGGATATACATCAATTAATCCGCAAAGTCCTTTTGAGAGAAAATTTTCTCCATCTTGATGGTGAATAACTTGTATTTGGAGATTTTTTCCATGATGATACTAATATTGGAGCCAGATTTTAAAGTTAGGTTTTGTTTTTCTGATTTTGTTTTTAATTAGTTGTTTTTCTCACCATTCAATGACACCTACACTATCAGGAAGGGATTCTGATAAATCAGGCCCAAAATGTCATGTGCTTATGAGCCACAGGAGCTCTAACTCAGACACCAAAGCAGATTCTTCTTATATGTTTTCTTCTTACTGGAAACAAACACTGGGCTGAGTCTAAGGACTAAGGTCAAGCTCTTGACTGACTGACTGATGACTGACTGACTACAGAGGACCTACGGGAAGATTAGGAGCCAAGCTGAAATTCAAAATGCAGAATTGAGTAAGTCATTTGCCTTCTTACTTCTTTGTTTTTTGAGTAGTTTATATATTCTTGAGATTAATGCTCTGTCAGATGTGTCACTGGTAAAGATTTCTTAGATGGAGTAAAGAGCTGAACAGAGTCTTCACCAGTGAGGAATTAAAGAAGGCTGAGAAATATCCTAAAAAGTGTTCATCAACATTAGTAATTAAGGAAATGCAAATTAAAACCACTCTCAGATATCATCTCACTCCAGTACGGCTAGCTAAGATCAAGAAAACAAAAGACAACGGATGCTGCAGGGGTTGCGGGGAAAAGGGAACACTCATCCACTGCTGGTGGGAATGTAAACTTGTACAACCACTATGGAAAGCAGTGTGGAGAACCCTTAAAATACTCAGAATGAGCTTACCACCTGACCCAATCATACCACTCCTGGGTATATACTCCAAAGACTCATCCTACCACAAAGATATATGCACATCCATGTTTATTGCAGCTCTCTTCACAATAGTGAAGAGCTGGAACCAACCCATATGCCCTTCAAGAGATGAGTGGATGACAAAAATGTGGTACATCTACACAATGGAGTACTATTCAGCAGTAAAGAGGGATGGCATTATGAATTTTGCGGGTAAATGGATGGAGCTCGAAGCCATTATGCTGAGTGAGGTGACACAGTCCCAGAAAGACAAACAGAGAATGGTTTCCCTCATTTGTGGATGCTAACACCAAATCCCCCAGAAAAAAGGCAAGCTGAATGACATTATGGTTGTATTTATGTTTATCTGAAAGCAACTATGTTGTTATAATGTAAATCCCTCAATGGGCTCTAGAATCCATCCACTAGTTATTTTCAGACTCTGTAATTACTGTATATGAGTGGGGAGTATGTATCCATATTTTAGAATAATATGAAATTAATGGAGGAAAATGTGAATTCCTAAGCATAAAAAAAGACTGAGAGAAAGATGCAGGAGTTATGACAGAATACGTGATCTGGGATGGTTTGGGGTGGGGTGGGGGGAAGGGATAGTGGAATATGCCTGAACAGAAATGAAAAATGATATACTAAATACATAAAAAAATCAATAAAAATTATTTATTAAAAAAAACAAAGAAAAACAAACAAAATGCAGAATTGAATGAAAAGGCCAGCTTAGAGAAAGATGTAGGACAGTTATGGCAGAATGCATGATCTGGGATGGTGTGGGGTGGGGTTGGGGGAAGGGAAAAGGAAATATGCCTGAACTGAATTGGAAAATGATGTATGAAATACACAAAGCATCAATAAAAAATGAAAATTAAAAATATAAATAAATAAAATGAAATGAAAAAAAGAAAAGGCCAGCTTATTTAAAGGCTCATTCAGTGCTGTCAAGTGAAAGACCACACTGTGTATAATTTTTCACTTTTAACCTTTCATTTCACAGAGAGGATTCCGAAATTAGTATAAAGGCACAAGTTATGATTAATGTTCTTTCACAGCAAACTCACATTAGACTAAAATATCTTAAACCAAGAAGACATTCAGTATGCCCTATTCATACCTTGCCAGGCGTGGTGGGGCATGCCTTTAATCATAGCACTTGGGAGGTAGAGGCAAGCAGACAGGCAGATCTTTGTGAGTTCAAGGCCAGCCTGGTCTACAGAGTGAGTTCCAGGGCAGCTGGTGCTACAGGAGGACTTGTCTTGAAAAGACAAAAAAAAAAAAAAAAGAAAAAAAAAAAGAAAGTCATCCTTAGCCCAGACTATCATCACCATACAAATCACACTTACATTAACTTACAATGGGGCAAAATCTCCTAACACAAAGCATATTTCATGGCAAGGTGAATAGCAGATAAAATTATTTCACTATGCTGAAAATGAAAAACTTGATGTAAAGGAATATTTTACGTTATCTTAAAGTAAAAAAATATCTCCCAGTGAGTACCATCTATAGTTCCATTTCTTATTCAGTGATGTATTAATATAGAACACTATCTATGCACTTAGGAGATGTTCAATGATTTATGATATGAATGAAGAAGCAGATCATTATTGGATGCAAGAAAATAAGTGATTAGAAATTCAAAGAAGATGCCCTTGTTTCAAAATATAGGAAGTACTGTCAGTGCTAGCTCATTCCTCTGCTCCCTTTTCTCTCATATCCTTACCCACTGGGAATTGGTTTTATCTGCTTGTTACATTGCAGAGAACAATGAGAACTGGGGGTTCTGACCTGGAGGAGAATGCCCCCAAAGACAGGTGTATGGGGAGGGGCAAGGAAGGGGAATGAGGTCTAAATGGATTAAGAAATGTCATATGATGTCGGCGTAGTGGTGCACACCTTAATCTAGCACTCAGGAGGCAGGGAGGCAGGTGGATTTCTGTGAGTTCAAAGCCAGCCTGGTCTAATAGGAGTTCCAGGACAACTGGAGCTAACAGGGAGATCTGTCTCAAAAAAGAAAATGTATAGAAATACAACAAACAGAAAGAAAAAATGAAAAAAAGACAGGGTATAAATGCAATAATAAAAATAAACCCAATTTATTGGCTTATTCAGTACACAAAATTAACACAGGACTCCAAATAGGAGTCTATTTGAGCAATAGAAGTTTCAAATTTGATAGAACATTTGAAAAACACAATAAATGTGTAAAGCCTTTGGTACTAATATGGCTTTATAAAAGATTTGTTGATAATTTTTAATCTGCAGTTTACAGAAATTATTTTAATGTGTGTTCCTCTTATTCTTTGGGTAAACTGAACTTAAATTGAAATAAATATATGAATACTACTAAATACATAACAGTTTTTTATTCTTATAATTTTCAAAAATTTAAACTGTAGCAAGCAAACTTTGGGGTGTTTCCCACCTCTGGGTATGGCAGCTGCTGTCAGAGGCTTCAGGGGTCTTTCCTCTTCTCCACAATGGATAGGGGATCCTATAGAATTTCTAAGTTATTAGTTCTAGATTATTAGTTCCAATATCTAAACTTTATCTAGATTTAGAAAAATAGATGGAAGATTATTGATAGATGATAGTTGTTAGATAGATAGATGATTAATAGATATGATGATATAGATAGAGATGTTAGATAGATGCTAGATGATGCTAGATAGATAGATAGATGATAGATAGATAGATAGATGAGGATCAATAGATAGATGATAAGCATCAGATTCTTTTTTGCAAAACATAGTTTGCAATGAATTATAATTTAAATGGTAAGCAGTGAATGGTCACCAGTCTATACTAATGCTCAAATGCTAGTGTTATACCTATGATAGATGCCAGTAGAAATCCTCACAGGCATTTTAATTCCTCATAACTTGTGTAACTTTACTAAAAAATAGTATCACTACTCCAGGCTTCTGAATCCCACCAATCACAGCCCTCACTTGTCAATAAAATCTTGTGCTAGCATTCCTTTTATAAGAAGTAATTCAAGTTTAGAAATGGAAAGGTCTTCTTGAAGTTATCAATGCCACCATTTTAAACATGACAGCTGAGACCCAGAAGACATCAGATCATCCAACTGGTTTGATATAGTGTTTCTGGAGTTTAGTTACCAATGTATATTTATATTAACAAATTCTTTCAAATTATGATTTAATCTGTTGTCTTGTTAGTTGTTCATCCTTTCCACAAAGAATACATTAAGAATGTCAAAACTGGGGTTGGAGAGATGGCTCAGCAGGTAAAGACAGTACTTCTGCAAGCTGAGGATCGGTTGTTTCCAGACCTCTCATTTAGCAACACAACTTGCTGTATCTCCAGCTCCAGAGGGTCTAACACCTCTGTCTCTTAGTGCACCTACATTCACATGCACATCATACACACAAACTATAAATACACATAATTAAAAAATAAAGCAAAAATTAAGCCTTTATAAAAAAAAAGACCCAAAGCTCATCATAAATTACAGTGTATCTATTTAACCTGACACCATCTTACTAGAGTACCATTGCTGAGAGAAATCACAACTCTGTCAATCATTAAATGCAGAAATAGCTATTCCAATAATCATGACACATATTAGAAAGTCAAATATTTTTGAGGAGTTCAAGAATCCTGGGCCAAAAGTGCAGCATTTACATCAGTAGCTGTGCAAAATATGTAGCAAGGAATCAACTTTCTGATTCACGCTCTTTAATGGTCTGAATTCATGTTTCTGTCTGAACTGCATTCTTTGAGATATGTGTTATTGCCTTTTCTCTATAGGCAATAACACATCCACTTGCTCTAATTCAGAACCTCAGGAGCTTTCAAAAACCGCTGATGACTGACAATGAACATGAGTATGGGAGGATGTGGGCCAAAGTGTCTAGCTACACGAACAACTCTTCCCACTTGTAGTTTATGACCTAACAAGTTACTTATCTTCACTCCTTGGTTTCTTTGTCTTTAAAACAGTCAAAGGTTATTACAGGATCAAGCTATGTATTTCAGTTAAATTGGTTTCAACATGGTTGGCATAAAAGGAGCACTCAAGAAATGTTAACAGGTGTAGTCAATTTATTGATAACTTCTCTTCCCATAGATATGAAGCAACTAATAATGAGCACAGTGTTTACAAACACAACCTTGGTAGGAGACCCAGCTCCTGCTCACCTGTATGGCTTTGGCTGAGTAAGTTTGCATTTCTGTTTTGGCTTTCATATTTTGAAAATAAGTATCATAGGCTTTCTACTTTATTATGTACTATGGAGTTTTAGAAGAGTCACTATATGTAAATTTCTATAGTTAACACATTGTAAACATTTATTATTATCCTGAACCTTATGTTAAAAAACAGTATATGGCCAGGAATACATGAACTTACAGACTTTCTTTTATGTAAAATCAAAAGGTTTGCTGAGCCATTCTCCTTTATGAATTAAAATATTTTATATTCTTACTGTAGCAAAAAAAAAAAAAAGAATTTTCTCTTTTGAAAGAGTGTTATGTAGTACTACTCTAATTAGTCCTCATTTCCCCCAAATTACCACTTTGGATGTTGGGTGGACTGTGTGAGATTACTTGAAAAATAATACTACCTCTCCATTCTCTAATTCCTACAAAATTCTCCATAGATTTATTTTTAGGTAGAAGAGAATGAATTAAATTACAAAAGAATGCAAATGTCAACAGTATATCATATATTATCATACTAGAAACTATTCTACCAAGTGGAAATTGTCAGCCTTGCTGGTTCACACACCTTGCAACAAAGATTACAAAGCCCTGGGCCACAACGACCAGCTGGCAGCTGTGTAAATAATGAGGGAAGAGGAGCAGCACCCCTCAGAAATCATGGATTGCCCTCTCACTCCAGTGTTTGCGTCCAGGATATCAGACTGTTTTCTTTTTTAGGTTAATCATACAAAATATATTTGTGTATATGTGCAGAAATAAACAAATCATCATACAAATATCTTAAAGAGTAAAAGGAAAAAATACAACCTATCTACATAAAACTTTCCTTTCCTTTTCCCATTTTCTTAGTGTATATTTTATTATACTATAAAAATAATATATCCATGTTATTATCAGTGCTTTTTACTCTTAAAGTGCCAAATGTTCAGTTAATATAATTTGATGAATCCCAGACAGGGTGCCCCTTGCTTCTGTGGACAGCATGCTTCTTTCCAGTTATAACATTCATCAGTGGAAGGGAAAGCACTTTTTTGAAGTACATTGAATTCTCTGCACCTTAGAAAACATTTGGCTTTCTATAAGAGTTATAGGATAACTACAGCTACATGTTCACACTATGTTACAGTGAACATGAACAAAACAGTTGAAAGGAAATAAATAAGACTAGCAAAGGGGAATGGAAACAATAGATATTTCCCATGCCCTTGTAACCCAGGCTGTGCTCAGCCTAAGGTATTTNGAATGCCCCCAAAGACAGGTGTATGGGGAGGGGCAAGGAAGGGGAATGAGGTCTAAATTTGATTAAGAAATGTCATATGATGTTGGGCGTAGTGGTGCACACCTTTAATCCTAGCACTCAGGAGGCAGAGGCAGGTGGATTTCTGTGAGTTCAAAGCCAGCCTGGTCTACAGAGTGAGTTCCAGGGCAGCTGGTGCTACAGGAAGACTCTGTCTAAAAAAAAAAAAAAAAAAAAAGAAAAGAAAAAAAAAAAAGAAAGTCATACCTTAGCCCAGACTATCATCACCATACAAATCACACTTACATTAACTTACAATGGGGCAAAATCTCCTAACACAAAGCATATTTCATGGCAAGGTGAATAGCAGATAAAATTATTTCACTATGCTGAAAATGAAAAACTTGATGTAAAGGAATATTTTACGTTATCTTAAAGTAAAAAAATATCTCCCAGTGAGTACCATCTATAGTTCCATTTCTTATTCAGTGATGTATTAATATAGCACACTATCTAGCACTTAGGAGATGTTCAATGATTTATGATATGAATGAAGAAGCAGATCATTATTGGATGCAAGAAAATAAGTGATTAGAAATTCAAAGAAGATGCCCTTGTTTCAAAATATAGGAAGTACTGTCAGTGCTAGCTCATTCCTCTGCTCCCTTTTCTTCATATCCTTACCCACTGGGAATTGGTTTTATCTGCTTGTTACATTGCAGAGAACAATGAGAACTGGGGGTTCTGACCTGGAGGAGAATGCCCCCAAAGACAGGTGTATGGGGAGGGGCAAGGAAGGGGAATGAGGTCTAAATTTGATTAAGAAATGTCATATGATGTTGGGCGTAGTGGCGCACACCTTTAATCCTAGCACTCAGGAGGCAGAGGCAGGTGGATTTCTGTGAGTTCAAAGCCAGCCTGGTCTACATAGCGAGTTCCAGGACAACTGGAGCTACAGGGAGATTCTGTCTCAAAAAAAAAATGTCATATGAAATACACAAAACTTCAGTAAAAAATGAAAAAAAGACAGGGTATAAATGCAATAATAAAAATAAACCCAATTTATTGGCTTATTCAGTACACAAAATTAACACAGGACTCCAAATAGGAGTCTATTTGAGCAATAGAAGTTTCAAATTTGATAGAACATTTGAAAAACCAATAAATGTGTAAAGCCTTTGGTACTAATATGGCTTTATAAAAGATTTGTTGATAATTTTTAATCTGCAGTTTACAGAAATTATTTTAATGTGTGTTCTCTTATTCTTTGGGTAAACTGAACTTAAATTGAAATAAATATATGAATACTACTAAATACATAACAGTTTTAATATCTTATAATTTTCAACAAATTTAAACTGTAGCAAGCAAACTTTTGGGGTGTTCTCCCACCTCTGGGTATGGCAGCTGCTGTCAGAGGCTCAGGGGTCTTTCCTCTTCTCCACAATGGATAGGGGATCCTATAGAATTTCTAAGTTATTAGTTCTAGATTATTAGTTCCAATATCTAAACTTTATCTAGATTTAGAAAAATAGATGGAAGATTATTGATAGATGATAGTTGTTAGATAGATAGATGATTAATAGATAGATGATATATAGATAGAGATGTTAGATAGATGCTAGATAGATGCTAGATAGATAGATAGATAGATAGATAGATAGATAGATGAAGGATCAATAGATAGATGATAAGCATCAGATTCTTTTTTGCAAAACATAGTTTGCAATGAATTATAATTTAAATGGTAAGCAGTGAATGGTCACCAGTCTATACTAATGCTCAAATGCTAGTGTTATACCTATGATAGATGCCAGTAGAAATCCTCACAGGCATTTTAATTCCTCATAACTTGTGTAACTTTACTAAAAAATAGTATCACTACTCCAGGCTTCTGAATCCCACCAATCACAGCCCTCACTTGTCAATAAAATCTTGTGCTAGCATTCCTTTTATAAGAAGTAATTCAAGTTTAGAAATGGAAAGGTCTTCTTGAAGTTATCAATGCCACCATTTTAAACATGACAGCTGAGACCCAGAAGACATCAGATCATCCAACTGGTTTGATATAGTGTTTCTGGAGTTTAGTTACCAATGTATATTTATATTAACAAATTCTTTCAAATTATGATTTAATCTGTTGTCTTGTTAGTTGTTCATCCTTTCCACAAAGAATACATTAAGAATGTCAAAACTGGAGTTGGAGAGATGGCTCAGCAGGTAAGAACATGTACTTCTCTGAAGAGGCCCCAGATTCGGTGTCCAGCACTCTCATCTAGCAACACACAACTGCCTGTATCTCCAGCTCCAGAGGGTCTAACACCTCTGTCTCTTAGTGCACCTACATTCACATGCACATACATACACACAAACATATAAATATACATAATTTAAAAAATAAAGCAAAATAAGCCTTTATAAAAAAAGAACACCAAAGCTCATCATAAATTACAGTGTATCTATTTAACCTGACACCATCTTACTAGAGTACCATTGCTGAGAGAAATCACAACTCTGTCAATCATTAAATGCAGAAATAGCTATTCCAATAATCATGACACATATTAGAAAGTCAAATATTTTTGAGGAGTTCAAGAATCCTGGGCCAAAAGTGC
The DNA here is from genome assembly GCA_009823505.1 of Rhizomys pruinosus. Classification (NCBI taxonomy): domain Eukaryota; kingdom Metazoa; phylum Chordata; class Mammalia; order Rodentia; family Spalacidae; genus Rhizomys; species Rhizomys pruinosus. The sequence goes on from VZQC01006501.1 coordinate 1,027,206, forward strand.
AGCATTTACATCAGTAGCTGTGCAAAATATGTAGCAAGGAATCAACTTTCTGATTCACGCTCTTTAATGGTCTGAATTCATGTTTCTGTCTGAACTGCATTCTTTGAGATATGTGTTATTGCCTTTTCTCTATAGGCAATAACACATCCACTTGCTCTAATTCAGAACCTCAGGAGCTTTCAAAAACCGCTGATGACTGACAATGAACATGAGTATGGGAGGATGTGGGCCAAAGTGTCTAGCTACACGAACAACTCTTCCCACTTGTAGTTTATGACCTAACAAGTTACTTATCTTCACTCCTTGGTTTCTTTGTCTTTAAAACAGTCAAAGGTTATTACAGGATCAAGCTATGTATTTCAGTTAAATTGGTTTCAACATGGTTGGCATAAAAGGAGCACTCAAGAAATGTTAACAGGTGTAGTCAATTTATTGATAACTTCTCTTCCATAGATATGAAGCAACTAATAATGAGCACAGTGTTTACAAACACAACCTTGGTAGGAGACCCAGCTCCTGCTCACCTGTATGGCTTTGGCTGAGTAAGTTTGCATTTCTGTTTTGGCTTTCATATTTTGAAAATAAGTATCATAGGCTTTCTACTTTATTATGTACTATGGAGTTTTAGAAGAGTCACTATATGTAAATTTCTATAGTTAACACATTGTAAACATTTATTATTATCCTGAACCTTATGTTAAAAAACAGTATATGGCCAGGAATACATGAACTTACAGACTTTCTTTTATGTAAAATCAAAAGGTTTGCTAGCCATTCTCCTTTTATGAATTAAAATATTTTATATTCTTACTGTAGCAAAAAAAAAAAAAAAAGAATTATTCTCTGGTAGAAAAAGGTTTGAGATGATACTACCTTTAAATCCTACATTTCCCCCAAATTACCACTTTGGATGTTGGGTGGACTGTGTGAGATTACTTGAAAAATAATACTACCTCTCCATTCTCTAATTCCTACAAAATTCTCCATAGATTTATTTTTAGGTAGAAGAGAATGAATTAAATTACAAAAGAATGCAAATGTCAACAGTATTATCATATATTATCATACTAGAAACTATTCTACCAAGTGGAAATTGTCAGCCTTGCTGGTTCACACACCTTGCAACAAAGATTACAAAGCCCTGGGCCACAACGACCAGCTGGCAGCTGTGTAAATAATGAGGGAAGAGGAGCAGCACCCCTCAGAAATCATGGATTGCCCTCTCACTCCAGTGTTTGCGTCCAGGATATCATGACTGTTTTCTTTTTTAGGTTAATCATACAAAATATATTTGTGTATATGTGCAGAAATAAACAAATCATCATACAAAATATCTTAAAGAGTAAAAGGAAAAAAATACAACCTATCTACATAAAACTTTCCTCTTCCTTTTCCCATTTTCTTATGTATATTTTATTATACTATAAAAATATATATCCATGTTATTATCAGTGCTTTTTACTCTTAAAGTGCCAAATGTTCAGTTAATATAATTTGATGAATCCCAGACAGGGTGCCCCTTGCTTCTGTGGACAGCATGCTTCTTTCCAGTTATAACATTCATCAGTGGAAGGGAAAGCACTTTTTTGAAGTACATTGAATTCTCTGCACCTTAGAAAACATTTGGCTTTCTATAAGAGTTATAGGATAACTACAGCTACATGTTCACACTATGTTACAGTGAACATGAACAAAACAGTTGAAAGGAAATAAATAAGACTAGCAAAGGGGAATGGAAACAATAGATATTTCCCATGCCCTTGTAACCCAGGCTGTGCTCAGCCTAAGGTATTTCCCTACTCATCAGAAGAAATGTATATTTATTTTTCACTTTCAAAGTAGAGACAAACCATTTTTTGGGAAAACTAACAGTAAATGACACAGTAAATGACACATAATGCTCCCAGACTGCTCTACTGTAACATGGATATTGTTAGTGTCACTTCTTTTCATAGCATTTGTTTTTTCCAGGACAGTGTAATGAGAGATTCATTACATGCCCAATAAGAAACCTACTATACATACATTCTTGCCACAAGCTATTATTCCAAGAAAAGAGGATGTGCTCCAAAACAATTTAGCTCTGTTTGGGAACATTCTGATACCCACAACAATGGATTAGTGCTGATGGGAACAGGGTCACAAGTTTAATTTTCACGAGGACTCTCTTTATTCCATCCTTGCCTTATACACAGGCTTTCTAAATCAAAATGAGCATTGTAGGTTCCTCTGTTTCTTCCAATTAAGTAGAGTTGCTAGACCTGAACTCCCAAAGGTACCAGGAAGGGTGTGACTCAGCATGCCATGAAATACTCAATGGCACATACATTCCTGACAAGGGCCACAGGAAATGCCCCCCGAAGGTAAACGTATACTGCTGCCTTTGGAGAAGGCTCTCCAGGCCAGCTTTCCTGGCCTTCATGAGTCTACAACTCTGCGGCTGCTTCTTTACAGAACAATTCCAGCAGCTGTACAGGCCATACAGAAACAGCCACATCTGCTTGTTTCTCCCTGTCAAAGGCTCTAAAGACTTTCAAGGTTTATTTTGTTTTCTTGGCATTAGTTTCACAAGTTTCTGTGTGTGCAGATGAGCCTCTTCTAGTAATGTCAGGCCCAAGGGCTCTTTCCAGTAGGAAGGAAAAGGCCAGAGGCTCTACTGGATTACAAAACAAAAAACAAAACCTGGGCCACATTCCTCCTGAGTTGAGTGTTGGCCCTGACATCCTACCTTTAAAACTCAAAGCAAAAAACCCTGGGTGGTAGCTTTCTCCCTACTTAGGCTCCCTACCGACCCCCAAGCAGCATGGATCGTTGTCTGACCTCTAGAGGGTAATGAAGTACAGGAGCACAGAAATTCTCTCTCACCATAGAGTTCTACATACATATTTGGACTTCTTTTGGGGCATATCATGGTATAAAACTTTCCCTGTTTCTCTATAGGAAGATGAGAAGACATTTTAGTAGATGAAGAATTTAACACCCAAAATGTAATTCAGTTTATATGCTAGAAATAATGAATTACTTCAAAGGAAATAGCCAAACCTGGGAGTATAGAGCAGGAACAATTCTGCTGTGGAGAAACAATGATATCAACATTTTTTCTCTATTATTTTCGAATAATCAGAGCTGTAAGTAAAATAAGGACAACCTCAAAAACATTTGAAACCATAGCAACAGATTATTGCATATATCACTGGGTACTTCATGTCATGTGATTCAGATGCTGCCAAATTTTCAAGTGTAGGTATGTATGCCCACATATGCTCATGAATAGAATCAAACATACTCCTGGTCTAATTGGCTCTTTGAGCTGAAGTGTGATAGAGCCTTATTTGAGGTGCTGGATTAAGTCAGCACTTTTCTCCTTCATAAGTTTTCAGGTCAGTCTCTGGGTCTCTTAAGCTCATGTACTGCTTACTATATCTATGTTTCTCTTAAAATAGCCCTAGTGAGGAGCAAACCTGGAATATATGTCTGAGGACTCCACATCACCTACTGTATAACTCTACTTATCATAGCTAAACAATTTGAAGAAATAAGAGTTGTTAGACCTATCTTGATAGGTTTAACTCTATCATTCTGTACAAAGTTCTCTGGAGAAACACAACAAATACATAAGGAGAAATAAAGAGAAAGAAGGAGGACAAAGACAAGGACAAGAGCAAGGAGGAGAAGAGATTGATTGTGCAAATTGGCTTTTGCAGAGCAGTCCTAGAACTGGCTAACAGAAAAGTGGAGATCCTAGGAAGCTTGTGATGTATTTAATTCAGAAGACAGAGAACCAAGAGAGTTGATGTTGAAGTCCTGGAACCTGGATTCACGGCCTGGATCTGCTGATATTCAGTGTACCCTGCCTGCCAAGTCTGGATCTTACATGTCAGCATGAGCTTGGAGGCTTTATCCACATTTTAGGAGCTGGAAATGCAGAACCTGCTGTGGAATAGGACCAAGGCTGTCCCTGGAGTTCTGAAAGATTTTCATGGATGCTGTGAAGGGGACACAATAACATCTTGAAGTCAATGATGAAGGCCTGGTCATTCCCTTATCTGTTCCTGATGGACCCTAATGAAGACTCCCCACCTTGAGACCTGGATGGGCTTGAAATGGGGTTTGTCTTGAAAGCTCCTCGTAGGAGGTGGAAACTACATATGCTCCATTTGCTGAATGGGAGTCAGAAAATCTAGAGCATGGGGTGAAAAGTCATGCTTGTACTTGCTCATCAGATGCCTCTAGTATATACCAGAAAACTATGGTCTGAGCATGAGGGTGAGACAGCCCTTGTAGATGTGCAGACTTTTTAGCAGAGTCAATTCCAAGACCACCCCCTTGCACCTCTTAGGTGAAAATGAGAAAACAGGTGGTCCAGCAATGCTACAAGAAGCTGTAAGTTGTTCAGGATTCATGTGCAGTTTGCAGAAGGTCTGAGGGTTGTACAACTGTACAACACTGAAGATCTAGACATGGAAAGGTTTTAGCATCAAGACACCATGAAAATATTTGTTCTTTATTTAGCAGGATGAATAACTTTCAGAAATTTTCCATTGTCAATTAGCACAAACACACATTTCTGCATCAACATGGTTAGTGGCATTCTTATATATAAGCTGCTCATTAACAAAATCTGGACAATCTCAAGAATTTAGATAGATGCCATATTTTTCTTTAAAGGAACCCTGCATAAGATACTCAGAAGTTTCACTCCCTTGGATACTTTCTGGTGGAAGTCCAGCCTGCATACGGACTCAGACTTCAAGTGTCTTTTCAACTGTCCAAGCACAAAGCAGCTGAAGTACCTGGACCTAAGAAGCTTCTCCATGACAGAGTTCAGTCCTGAGCCCCTAGAGCTCTGTTAGAGGAACCAAGCACTTTTGAGATCCTGCTCATACACAACTGCAGGATCATTGTCCCCTAGTTCGGTGCCATCCTGGCTGCTATGAGGCTTTCCTCCTACCTCACCAGGCTCAGTTGCTCTGTAAACTTTATCTTCTTGTCCATTCTGAAGAGACACCTGTATCCCAGTGTCAGGTGGAGCCAGGTAAGCTAATAACTGTGTACTATACAAGAATTTCATGAAGATTTCTACAATTGTAATGACCATCAGAAATTACCCTAATTTCCCTTCAAAGTTGTGGCAGACATGGAAATACCTAAAGCTAGCTCTTTGCCAATTTCTATGATTCTATGTGCTTCCAATATTTTATTCCAATATTCAGTGCCACTGGGAACTTACAGAAGAGTATTGCAGTCCATGTTACATCATAGGAAACCATTACAATGGGAAGAGTTATTTTCTGCCATTTTAGATGTAGAATGGTTATGAACACTGTCTGCTTTTACGGAGGACCTGGGTTTGGTCCCCAGCACCCACATGGCAAGTAACAACCATCTGAAACTCAAAATTCCAGGGAGTGTGACAGCTACTTCTGTCCTCTGAGTGTAATGCATGACATAGGTATACTTATGTACATTCCAGGAAAACATACAAACACATAAAATAAATTAAAAAAAATATTAGTGGATTTATAGTTAATTTTCACTACAGTTCTTACATGCTTTCTCCAGCCTTGCTTTTATTAAGTAGAGATGACTGTTTTATTCCTGCAGGGATCCATTGCAGAAATACTAGAAGATACTGCATCCATGCACCCTGGGGTGTATTTCACTCTGGCCACTGCTTAACTTCATCTACCTAGCAGTACAGTATATAATCTTTAACTTGTAGAGACTAAAAGAACAAGACCAATGATTTTTCGAACTCAATGATAATTCAAAGCTGAAAATATGAAGACAAGACCCAAATTATATAATTAGCATAGTTTTGGATGCAGTGAATGGAGAACAGCAAGATTAGCGGATGGAGAGTTATCAGCCTAAAAGGAAGTCGAGGAAGTCACAGTCATGGCTCTCTGCATATCAAAGCAGACCTGCCTAACCAAAACAAAATCTATTAATGATATATGAGCAAGTCCAACATCAAGAGCTTTGTACAGTCCTGATCTACAGTCTGACATTGTCATTATTATGGAAAAGAAGCGTGGAAGAACAAGGTAGGTGTTTTATGAGGTTTCAATCTCTAATTCTTTGGTTCTTTGATAAACAATTCTTTCAAATGTAATGAAACAATCTTTTAACTCTTGTACAGTTTATGGTGTCCCTTGGCCATAATCACATTTTTATTATGTGCACCATTACTTTGATAATGCCAGCTATTAAAGTATCTAGAACATCTTCTGTATTTAATAACTAGAATCTCCCTCAATATTCTCACTTTTGTATATAACATTTTTCTATACCGTTAATTCAAATTGATATATACTTACAAAATCTGACTCATTCCACTTTTCATTTACTGTTTTAAGGAATGCACTGGTCAAATCACAATATTTCCTTTTTAAAATTTTTGCATAAATTTTAATTTAACTTTGCATATTTCATACATAACATTGCAATCAGTTTTGATCACCTTTATACCCCCTTCTCCATTGGCATTCCACCACTGGAATTTAAACATTATGTCATTTGTGTTAAGGCCTGTAGTGCCGAATTGATCTCCCTGGCCATTCCTCAGTGCGAGTTTACCCACTGACCTCTATCAGCCTATCCAGAGTCCCTCACTTTCAATACTAGCTCTTCCTCACCCAACAGTAATCAGCTGCCAATATTTCTTCAGCCAAGATTGGGTTCTGCTGTCCGTTTCCCCCGTTCCATGCTGGGCTTTTGTCTGGTCTTAGGCATACTGACACCATTGCTGTAGGTTCATATGAGCAAACTCCCAGAAGCTTGTAGGATTCCATTTCCATATGGCCATGCATCACCTCCCTGGCTCTTACAACCTTTCTTTGCATTCTTCGGCAATGGTCCCTGAGCTCTGACCAAAGCTTAATATAGGAGACCTGTCCATGGACCCAAAGTTTGGCCACTTATCTTTCAGTTCTTAACCCCTAGCATGAGGAGCTTTCTTAGTGAGAGTTAAAAGATTCATTAGTGTTCTCTTTGTCCCTTGTTCCGTGTTGCCTGAGCCTTAGGTGTAGAGGTTGCATTATAGATGTGCTGCTTAGGCTTGGGAAATTCACAATGTCTGTGTTTCACCAGTTGTGGTACTCTGTAATAGTCTTCAACTGGTGCAAAAGAAGCCTCTTTATTGAATAGTGTCTGGGATATTTGTCTGTAAATATAAGGATACCTACCTAGCATACCATAAAATTACATTTGTTTAAGGATATGACAGCCTGGAGGTTTTCTCTAAGATCCTTGACCACTCTAGCCATGTGTATCTGGCTATGTTTATATTACACATGGGGTGTACCACACATGAGATAGATCCCTCCAATTGAGTGGGCTTTAAGTCTAAGTAATTAGCCATTGATTGCCCCCAAGATAAAAGTGCCATTACTGTACCAATATTGTATATTGTACCAAACATTGATGTGAATATTTGGTCTTTTTTTTTTTAATTAGTTTTTATTGATGCTTTGTGCATTTCATACATTTTTTCCAATTCAGTTCAGGCTTATTTCCCTTTCCCTCCCCCCCCACCCCCACCCCATCCCAGATCATGCATTCTGCCATAACTGTCCTGCATCTTTCTCTCAGTTTTTTTTTTTTCATTTTTAGCTATAAGTGATAATCCATGAGTACAAGCATCCTTCATGCAAAACCTATCTGCAGGCTGTTGTGCCCAAACACCTACAGCCCCACCATCCAGTGGGGGGTGACAGGTTGTTTGTTCAATCAAGTTGATCAAATGAGTGTCCAGACTACATTGCTGTAGTTTCACCATTCACCCCAATCGCAGCCCTTACATTCTACCACAAAGCTGATGTTGGACTATAGATTGCTGTTCTCCCTCAGCATCTTACAGAGTGTTCTCCAAAGCTATGAGAGCTAGCCTTCAGGAGAAGTGGCTTCTGGACTGCCCTGGCCAATGACTCAAAGGAAGGTTTCTCCCATCCGATACTGTTTCTTGTTAGGTAGCCTTCAGGTATGCACATGGACTCACATAGAGATACTGTGTGTGTAATTGTCAATAGGTTATTGGACTAATATGATTACCTGAGGTTTTTACACTAGCCGTCATCAAGGCTCTGAATAAGCCTTATTCTACAAAGGAAGATTTCTCAGAATCATCATCAGGAGCCAATTATTGGGTAGATTTAGGTACTCTTGAAAGATTCCTACTTATTGCTTTATTTACTTTATTTATTTATATTTTATTTTATTTGTATGAGTGTTTTGCCTGCATAGGTGCACCTATGCCTTTCAATGTCCTGGAACTGGTATTACAGACAGTTGTTGACCAATGTGTGGATGCTGGGTATCAGACTCAGGTCCTCTGCAAGAGCAGTCAATGCTCTTAACCAGTGAGCTATTCTCCAGCCAGACATTTCCCTTTTAATTTGCTGACAAATATTGACCAAAGTCATTTTTTATATTTTCCCATAACACTGAAATAGTGCTATAATTTAAATGCCCTGTCACCATCACATTGCAAAAATGACAGGGCTATGGTACTGTCGTGTATGTAGTTTGCAGTCTTACAGCAATGGGATGACCCACCTAACTATGAACACCAGCACAATTTGATTCCAATTGATCTTAATAATTGTGTAATGTGCTAGTAATTACATGTCCTAGATTCCAAAAACATATGAACATCTAAAATTTCTGGGTTAACATTCATTTTCTAAAGGCAAATTTAGTTTGAAGAAAATGAAATGGAAAATGTGACCAACCTAATAACAGGAAGCAAGTAAAATATATTTATTTCTGTAGAAAGTATCTTAATTTATTCTTTATGATATTCAGGTAAATAAATAATACAGTTTGCAAATCACAGACAGAAGGTAAATATTTTTTTAAAAAAAATAACAATATTCTATATTTCAGTGCCTCTACATAAACATACTAGTGTAGAAAGATCCAGTTTGAATTGGGGGCTAGTTCTCAGCTAGCACCCCTCAGGGCACCACGTGAATGGGAGTTAGGGGATTTCTCTGACCCCGCCCCAAGAACAAGCAGACAACATGGCCCAGGTGCATGATGCTGAGTGGGGCAACAGTGTGCAGTGGCTCGAATTGGGGGCCTGTGATTGGCTCTGTCCAGGGGCCAGCAGTCTCTGGGCAGGTGGGAAATCACGACCAAGAGTGGGAAACATTCTGTTGTCCCAGGCTAAGGACCTGAGGAGGAAGTATCTCTCAGGTCGGGTTACAAAAGTAACCAGCTAACCTCGGTGTTGAAAGGTCAGTCCCCTACAGTGGCTGCAGGCCGGCCGGTGCTATGCTCCTCTTTCCTTTAGCAGGACTGCGTTGTACCTGCTCATTACAAAGGAAGCTTCCTTTTTTTTTTTTTTAATTTATTTTTGTATGTGTATGAGTGTACTGTCTGCATGTAGGTTTGTGCACCTGTGTCGTGCAATGCCGCGGAGGTCAGAAGAGGGTGTCAGATTCCCCTGGAACTGGAGTTCTCCTGGAATTGGAGTTTCAGAGGGTTCTCAGCCGCCATGTGGGTGCTGGGGATCGAACCCGGGTCCTCTGTAAGAGCGGTCGGTGCTCTTAACCGCTAGGCCATCTCTCCAGCCCCCTACAAAGGAAGCTTCCTACATACTGGTTTTTATATAATGAGTTAGATGATTGGTGAATTGCGTTTAAATGCTACTCTGATAAATATCCCTTACGCACTCCAAGCAGCTGAGCAATAAACTTGCCATTGTCTACCGGCTTTACGGCTGCATTTGCAGTCCATCCCCATCAGCCTGTAAACTTCTATTTGCCTCTTTTTTCCAAGACAAAAATTAAATTGGTAATACTAGATAAAGATCATATAGCACCATGCTGTGGGAAAGACAAGAGGGACACAGAATCCTGAACTCTGAATGCTTTTAGAAATTTTCTTCAACAAATCCATGACATCTGTGATAACAGACTACAGTCTTTAGTACTAGCACTGGACAGGACCATTATCAAGCATGCCTGAGAACCCATCACTGATTCATAAAGATGACTTTAAGGCTTCTTTTGTTGTATATGATTTTACTGTTTTATAAAAAGAAATCAGAAGATAATTGAAGATTTACTGCAAAATGAAAACTGTGGACAGTACTTAACTCTATTCATCAGAACCCGTATATTATTCTACCAATACCATAAAATTTAGAAGACACTGGAAACTCTACAGAGGGTCTAGGGAGGAGGGAAGTCAGATAGAATCCTGTCTTTGGATTAAACTAAATGTCAAGAACTGTGGATTCAGTTGCTTGTCTTGGCAGTGTTGGTTGTGGAGAAAGAAGAGTGGAAGGGATCTTAACAGAGTAAAGGCTTTTGAATGAATCTGTAAGTCCAAGATTTCCCCACTTTATTGAAAGCTATACTGTTTAGAGGATCGTTTGTCATGTTTCTTTCTCAGAGTCTTTGTCAGTACTCCTGAAGCTTTGCATTCTAGAGCTAGGGCTACTCAAAAGGAGTTTCATCTCCATTTAGACTCACATCTTCATTAAATCAAGTTTCGTTTCTGCATCTTAATGTTCTCCAAAAGCACAACAAAGAGTGTGAAGGAATTTGCTTTTACCGGAAATGTCAGCCATTAGTCTATTTTAACTGTAATTCTCCAATTTGAACTGAGATGACAAAATGACATCTTTGACAAAGCAATGTGATTGCTAAGGGACAGAGAGGGAGAGGGAGTGAGAGAGAGAGAGAGAGAGAGAGACCCAATGTCTTTATATAGATGTATTAATAGCTAAAGTAGTCAGTAAATATCCACAATGTAAGAAATGCTTGAATTTTTTTCTTACTACCACTAATAGAAAATTTACATTATTCACACATTAATCTTAAAGATCAAGTTAAAAATAATTATATTTAAAAATAAGTATATAATCTTCATATTCATTTTTATTACTCAAGTTTCTACAAATATTTCTTGAGTCTGTACACCTATTTTTGGTTTTTCAAGATCATTGGGTAGCTCTTCTTACATCCATTTTTCTATTCTTTATCCTGGTTTCTACATGTAGTCCATGATGATTTTTTGCAAGTCTTTTTTCAAGATTTATTTGTTTTTTTAATGCGTGTATGAGTTTCTGCATATATGTACATGTAGCACATGTCTGGTGTCCATGGAGTCCAGAAGAGGTTATTAGGTATCCTAGAACTGGAATTACAGATAGTTGTTAGCCGCCATGTGTATACTGGGAGCCCACCTGGGGTCCTATGCAAGAGTAGTCAGTGCTCTTGACACAGAGATATCTCTTCTCTCCCCTTTGATAATTATTTTAATCCTAATGCATTTAAATTATAAAATTTGGAATCTTAAGAATCGAAAAAGTTTTTTACATTTCAAAGGATTAAAATTATTATTTTTAAAAATTTCATTATTATTCTGTGATATTTAAGTTAATGCATCTTGTTGTAAAACACAAAGTTATATTGGAAAAAAAGTAGAAAGTTTCATCTTTACAACTGTTTCCTCTCTGCTGTAAACTATATATACCGTAAGAAAATTTCTATCCATATAAAAATACATATATGGGAACTTATGCAGGCTTTATATCTTTCACGGACTCCTTTGTTTTTTAGCACATAAACAGTCATCCATAAACTGGCTTCAAATTTGTCCCTTCCAAATGATCATTTAGTTTGTTTACACTGATTTGACAAAACCATTAATACTATAGTAAACAGCTTTAAATTTTAAAACATTTTGCAAACTCTCCTATGAGATAAACTCCTAGCAAAATACCTTCTGGACCACATTTTATCACATATAATTGCTAAATTAGTATCTAAAATCATAAAACAATTACTTTTCTACTATGAATCTAATATAGTGTCTATTTGCCCACACTCTCATCAATACCCTATAGAAGAAAGAATTATGCATACTGACATTATTTTTCCCCAGTTTGTGCCACTGTATTTCTTCAGAAAAGGTTAAATATCTACAATCAATGATTAAGTGTTTCATGAGTAAATTAGAATTACTCTGGTGTATCCCTTTACTCCAGATCTTCAAGACAGAGAAGGAAGGAGCATCATTCTGTTGCCTTTGATTACACTAAGACCAAAAAATATTCAAGACACCCAGAATTTAGAAGTAAAATCATAAACTTGAAATTTCTTTGTTCTACAAATATACTGTAATATTCACTCCTCAAAAAAATCTTCCAGAGCAGTAATTTTTCAGTAATTATGTCGGTGTATTTCTTTCTCTGCTTTGGAAATCACTCACGGTGCATGTCGACAGAGTGCGTGCTACATTCTTTTATCTGCCTGCTGCTGCATCAATCACCTGATATAGAAAAAACAGAATGACATAAGTGCTCAAAGAACTCGAAATTTAATTTCAGCTGGCAGTGTAGTTTTGCCAATTAATATACTAATTTCATAAAGGTTGTGCACAGCATAAAGGATATTGATTACCTTCTTTTATTCAAGGTATTAAACAAAGAAAACAAATGGTGAAATACTTTAATAAATATGAATTTCAATTATCAAAGTAATTTTCTCATCCTTATTTTTTTGTCTTTTTCAAGACAGAATCTCCCTGTAGCCCCAGCTGTCCTGGAATTCACTCTGTAGACCAGGCTGGCCTTGAATTCAAAAAGATCCACCTGCCTCTGCCTCCTGAGTGCTAGGATTAAAGATGTGCGCCACCACGCCCAGCTCTCATCCTTACTTTTTAAATGTAAAGGATGTTAAGATGCACAAAATTCCCAGCATTAATGTAGAGCAGCTCACAACACCTTGTTAACTCTAACTCTAGGGGATCTGACACCCTCTTCTGGCCTCTGTGGATACCAGAACTAACATGTACAAACCTACATACAGACACATGCATACATAAGTGAAAAGAAAATAAATCTAAAAAAATCTACTGATGATTGTGGTTGTATGTAAGGATTCTACATAAAACATTTAATGTGGGGGCTGGAGAGATGGCTCAGCAGTTAAGAGCACTGATTGCTCTTGCAGGGGATCTGGGTTTGATTCCCAGCACCCACATGGTAGTTGACAACTATCCATAGCTCCAGTTCCAGGGTATCTGATGCCTTCTTCTGACATCCACAGGCGTTCCACCACATGGGCACACTTAGGCGCATGTAGGCAATACACTCATACAGACAATTGAAATACATTTAAAAAATGTTTAATGCATAAGAAAACCTAAAGTTCAAATAATAACCCATTCAGTTTTCTTTCAGATCAACTGATTTGTCAATAACTAATTCCATTCTTTCAGTGACATAACTGTTGCATTAAATTTTCTCCTAAATATCTATAAACTTCCTTATTTTAAATACCTAATAAGTATTTTCATACATGAATCTGTGATTTCTGTCATGTTAATATTTTAAATTTTTATTTTATTTATTTATTTTTGGTTGTTTGTTTTGCCTGCACTGTGTAAGTGTGTTATATACCTGCAATGTTCATCGAAACAGAAAAGGATTTCACATACCCTAGAAGTAGAGTTATGGATGGCTGTTAGCCACCTCTGGGTGCTGGGAACTGAGCTCAGGGTGGAAGAGCAGCTGTTGCTCTTAATCACTAAGCCATCTCTTCAGCCTCTTGTTCTGTTTTTCAATGGACACATAATTGTCAATATTTACTGGTTAAAATGTGGTGTTTCAGAGTATGTTCTAGAGATCAAATCAAGGTATTGTTTTACTATACCCTCAAACATTTGTCATTTCTTTGTAATGAGACCATTCAAAATTACTCCTCATACTTGTTTTGAGACATATGACATGCTAACTCTATTCACTCTATTACACAAAATAAAACACAGAATAATAAACTTCCTATGTAACTATAATTTTATATTTATTAGCCAGTCTCACCCCAGGCCACTACCAGCCCCATTCTTCTTGGTCTCTGGATAATACAATTCTGTGTATGAGTCCAGCATCCTTAAATTCCATGAGTATTTGTTTTTCTATGTGTCTATGACATTCTTTAGTTCTATGCTTAAAACAATGACAGGATGTGATCACTTTTATTGCTTATGAATACCCTATTGTGTATATGGACCACATTTCCCTGATGCTTTCATCCACCTATGAACACGTTGATTCCTTTTCTTAGCCAATGTGAATAGTGGTGTATTAAGTATATGAGTTCCAGTATTTCCTCACCATACTCATTTACTTTGAATAAATTCTTAGTGATGGAATTGTGGGATCATCTAGTTTTTATTTTTTTATAAACCTTCACATCTTTTTCCTAATGGCTGTATTGATTAATATTCCTATAGATATATGTCAAGTCTGGCATTTTTTGACATTCATGTCTGCATTGATTTTTGTTTGACTAATGATACTCATTCTAATTGGATGAGAGAATGTCTCATTATGGCTTTCATTGGCAATCCCTTGGTGAATAGTGGTGTTGAGCATTTTTATATATGTGCTACAATCAAGAACATAATCTTTTGAGAAAGAACTTGTTTCCATACCTATTTTTTATTTCTTATTAAGTCTTTTAAGCTATTCAGTTGGTTGAACTTCTAATATATTCTGGATATCAGCTATGCATGCACAATTGTAAATATTTTATCTTGTTCTGTAGTTTTCTCTCTACTCTATTGCTTATTTTCTTTTAATATAGAAATTCCTACTTGTCTATTTTTGGGTTTTTGTCTGAGCATTTAGAATTTACTTGTTAAGATCCCTGCCCATACTAATATGATGGTGCATGTGTCCTCTGTTCCCTTATAATAATGTTGTAGTTTTTCATTTTATATTTAAATCTTTTAAAAATACTTTGTTTTTATTTTATGAATATGAGTGTGTTGCCTTCATGTGTGTAAGTGCACTCATGTAGTGCATTGCTACAGATGTCAGAAGAGGGTATATCCTCTAGAACTGGAGTTAAGCATGGTTCCTAGCTGCCATGTGGGCGCTGGGAATGGAACCTGGGTCCTCTGCAAGAACAGAAAGTGCTCTTGACCTCTGAGCCATCTCTCCAGCCCCTACATTTAAATCATTAAGCCATTTTGAATTTATTTTTTAGAGAGAGAGAGAGAGAGAGAGAGAGAGAGAGAGAGAGAGAGAAGAAATTGGTTTTATTCTCCTGCATGCAGACTCCATTGTGGCCAATATTATTCTTTGAATGCACTGATTTTCCCCAGTGTGTATTCTTGGCAACTTTGACAAAAGTCAATTGGATGTAAGCATATGCTTCGGATTTGAAAATTATTGGAAAGTATATGTGAAATTCCAGTTGTTTTCACACTGTAGTGAAAATAATAGAAATAAAAAATCTTTTCAAGAACACAATGTACAACTTAACAATTATCAGATTTATCTTTGACAAATTACTAAATGTTATTTTTTGGAAGATCTTTTAAGTAACAGAACTGACCACTTTACATTGAATAATTAAAAACATATTTATATAGTCTCTTTTCTTCTTGGGTTGCCTTGAAGGCCATTCAAACTCTGTGTTTTAACTATTAATTCTGTTTTTAATTTCCATAAGATGGAGATGACAGATGGTTTTCTAATATCATTTTCTATTCCACCCTGGTACATTTTGTCCAGGCACACTAACATGTGGTATAATTACTACTACATCTTTCCACCCTATTTGTAGCTATATGTGCCTCAATGACTAAATTCTATTTGTTGAGCTGTTGGCACAGAAGTAGCGGAGAATGCCTAGGACAGCACCTGAAGGCAGCTACATCAAGAACTAGGCTAACGTGAGGAGTGAGCAACATCTAACCTGCATCTTCTTATTCCCTCTTTGGGAGACCTTACCCTACCAGCTAGGGGCAGATAAGGAAGAAAAACTGTAAAATCTTGATACTCCCATTCAGGTGTAGCTTAGTGATTTTAATGTGACTTCAAGGTCAGCCTGCTCTACACAGCAAGCTCCAGGGCAGCTGGGACTAATGCTTTCTATTTTCAGGTTTACCTCATGGTGTGATATGTTTGCTGGAACTCCAGTCACTGCATTCTTTTTTTTTTTTTTTTTTTTAAAAAAAAAAAAAAAAAAAAAAAAAAAAAAAAAAGAATGCAGTGACTGGAGTTCCAGCAAACATATCACACCATGAGGTAAACCTGAAAATAGAAAGCATGTGTGCAGAGCAGAGAAAGAGGGGAAATGAATCTGTCATTTCAACGGCATTCTGTCACAACTAGTAAACATCTTTCACATACTCTTTTGTGTTTTTAAGTCTTTTTTTCTGTGACCAAAGCTCTGAGTTCTTGCCATCCCTTTCCAGTATATCAATTTCCATTTCCTCCAAAGATCCTGTTTCTGCAGTGTTCTTAGACCCTGGCCCTGAGGTTACCGCCTCCACTAGCATTTTCACATGTTCTCCTGTATCACTATCTTCAAGTATGTGTGTTTTAGCCATTCAGTTTGGCTATGTACAATGTAAAGTCAGAGGGCATGTCTATTCATTCACTTTTTGATGAATACTTGGGGTGTTTCAGTTTGAGATAATGGTCAATAAAGTTACTATGACCCTTTTTTAGAGATTGTAGAATACTAGATATGGTTTAATTTTTGGATCTTGTTTTGAGACATCAATAATATAATTATAAATCCGTTTGAAAAAATATACCTTATATAAATACTGATTGTAACTATGTGGCAAAGTGAAAAAAATACATAGTTATCACCCTTTTTGCAAGTACTTGAATATCCATAATTTATTATTTCTCTGGGATTAAATACCCAGGAGTGGACTGAATTGGCATTTTGTGTATTTTTTAATAAAAATCTTTAGTTTTGAAAATTTCATTCAATGTATTTTATCATATTGGCCTTCAGCTCCTTCTCCCCTTAGCTCCTCTCAGACCCACTCCTACCTCCCTACACCCCAATATCGTGTCCTCCTTCGTTAAAATTTAATAACCCATTGTGGTGGTTTGAATGAGAATGTCCCCCATAGGCTTTAAGTATTCAGACATTTTGTCTCCAGTTGGTGTTACTGTTCTTGGAGGTCTTAGAAGGTGTGGCTCTGCTGGAGGAAGTACGTTATTGGGGGCAGGCTTAGTGAGTTTAACAAGCCTTGCAGTCTCCAGTCTCTCTCTGCTTCCTGTACTCACTGCAAGATGTGACCCGCGGCTTTCTGCTCCAGCTCCAGCCGCCTTGCCTCCCACAACAATGGACTCTAATTCCCTGGAACTGTCAATCGTAAACTCAAATAAACTCTTCCTTTTATAAGTTCCCTTGCTCATGGTGGTTTTAGCACAGCAACAGAAAAGTGACTAATACACCCATCAACCCCAATTTGTGCAGTCCATATACTTCTAGGCATGGGGCCATGCACTGGAGTGTGGTCAACCTACCAGGAGCCACAGCCTTAAAGAAATCTGACTCCCTTCTTCAGAAACCATCAACTGCCCACAGCTCTTCAGTTATGTCATTAACCACTTTCTCCTCCATGCTAAAATGTTGACTGGTTTGATCTTGTGGGGGCAGCCACAGCTCAGTGCTCTGAGTATAGCGGCCCTGCCATGTTCTGACAACATGGTCTTGCTCCAGTCCTCCTCAACTCTGGCTCTTACAGTTGTTCCACTCCCTTCTTCTGACATGGTCTGAGTTTTAGGGAAGGATAGAATATAGGTGTCCCATTTGTGGCTAAACATTCCATAGTCATTTATCTGCACTTTGACCAGTTGTGAGTTTCTGTATTAACCAACATGCATTGCACAAAGAAACTTCTCTAATGGGGTCTGAGAACATATCTCTCATAGAAATGAAAGGTGCTAAGCAGGCTGCTAGAGGAAAAATGTCACCAGCAGTCCTACCCAGCAGTTTACCTTGTGAATTTTAATAATTACCAGCATGGTGAGGTGTGCCCATGTGTATAATTATGACAGGAATATTAAAGAGGTAACTAATCACTTTCTGATTGGATTTCAGCTCTGTTCCACAAGAGAAAACACTTTATTACTGCAAATTTGGCCAAGAACCCATGGTTGGGAAGCTCACAGGCCCAGGGATGAACCCATCATTATTATTTTGTTATTGTTTAATAGTTTAATACTTTGAAGAAGCTGGCCAGCTGCTTAGGACAATGGCTGCACTATTTAACATTCCAACAGAATATGCAAGCTTAACTTCTTTCACAGCTTCATACACAATTGGTTAACTTTTCAACATTTTTCTAGCTATCTGGGAATATCTCACCGTAATATTAATATGTGTTTCTCTAATGGCCAGTGATGCTGAGCATATTTTTATGTGTCTGTTTACTTTGGTAAAGTGCCTTTTTAAATCTTTTTATTGTTAGTATTGAGTTAGTATTGCTTGATGTCTTCCTATTATTTTATTTTATTCATTTACGTTGTTAGAGAGTATCTCATATAGTTCAAATTGATCTCAAACTCTCTTTGTAACTGAAGATGAATTTGATTGGCAGATTCTTCTGGGTTTACATGCCCATTGTTGAGATTACAACCACACCCGGTATATATAGTGCTGAGAATTGTACCCTGGGCCTCATATATGATAGGCAAGCAAGCACTCTGCAAACTGACCTATTGAATATTTAGAACTTTTTTAGATATTCAGGATACAACATGTTTGTCTAGTATGCAATTGTTTTCTTTTCAAATTTCTTGCCTTATGGGTTTTGTTTGTTTTTTGCTTGTTTGTTTGTTTGCTTTTGACAGGGTCTCCCCAGTCCCAGCTCACCTAGAAGTCATTATGTGGACCAGACTGGCCTCTACCTCGCAGAGATCTACCTGCCTCTGCCTCCCCAGGTTTGGGATTAAAGATGTGCACCACCATGCCCAGTGTTCTTGCCTTATCTTTAATGTATTTATTATTGAGTTTTGTGCCTTTAATATAATACATCTTAATAAAATTTAGACACCGCATCCTCTGCCATCCTCACCCTCCCACAATACCCCTATTGGATCATACACTCTGTTAAGTCCTATCAGGTCAAACACTTGTACCTAGATGCCCCTCAGTGCAAGGTGCAAGTTCTTCCTCTGGAATCTAGTCAGCCTATCTAGAGTACCTCTCAAAGAAAATCTGTTCTCCTTCACCTTGCAGTAATCAATTGCCAAAAATTCCTCAAGTAAGGTTGGGGCCTGCTGTCAATTTCCCACAGTTCTATGCTGTTTTTTCTGGTTGAGTCAGCACGAGTCTTGCACATGCTGTAGCCATTGCCACAAGTTCTTATGAGCAAGTTCTCAGAAGACTGAAAGTCTCTGTTTTCTTACATTCATGTACCATCCCTGGCTCTTACAATCTTTCCATACCCTCTCCCTCAATGGTCCCTCAGCTCAATAGATGCAGTATTTAATCCTTAACAGGGTATATTTTTAAAAATCTTTGCTTGGCTTGGGTGGAAAAATAAATATTTAGGATATTTTATAATCAGTTAAAAGAATATAAAACATGGGAAAATAGTGATAACAAATCAACAGTATTTAATAGAAATAAATGTAGCTATATAAATGAATGCAAGGATATAAAGATATGCTGTATGACATATGAAAACAAATGAAGCCAATGAGATGATAAATGGTTTCTAATATCACCTATATTAGGCCCAAAGTGAGAGGTGGCTACAGGAAGGGCCGCCTCCATCCCTGCCTTGATCTGGCTTTTGTCTCCTCTCATTCCTGTGACCCATCATGGAGAATTGCCTACAATTCGCTTCATTAGCTATTAATGATTGGGCTAAAATTTCCTGTTGTTCAACCCACACAGCCTTCTAAAAATCCATTTTAAGCTCCTATTAAAGACTACACAGGAAAAAGATTTACTATTTATGGAGCAACCTTGAGCATATTTTCTAGCAGGCATCTGTAGAGGCCAGAACTACCTTGGCTGTGACTTCTTAACTTAGAGCTTTATCTCACCAACTGGTCTCCACCATAACTCCTCAGCAAGCAGTGTGTGTGGAAAAGCAGGAAAAAAACACCTGAAACCTGTTATCATCTTCACTAAAGAACAAAGCAACAGTCAAGCCCTGTCTATAATAGTTAACAAAGGGCAAGGTATCAATTCAGAAGAGGTTACAAACCCTAACATATAAAAGGTCAAGAAATGTTATTATTTAGAAAGAAATTCAAATTGACTATAGACTATAATAATGTTTGTAGAAGTACATGTCTGTGTAGTGAAATGAAAAATTCCATATAGTTACCTAGGGGAAAAGTTAATACAGAGAATGAACATCACAGTGGGCTGCAGCTCAGTGGTAGAGCCTGACATCTTTAAGACCCTGGGTTTGATCTTCAGCAAGATGACAGGTGAAGAGAAGGTAAGAAGATGTCCTAACTATTGAATGCTTAGCCCTGAAGAAGACAAAAATCTGTGTGTGTGTATGTGTGTGTGTCCTCTCTCACTCTAGATAGACATATAGATAGATACATAGATAGAGAGATAATATATCATAGATGGTAGATATCTTTCCTCCAAGGGAAATGCTCAGGAAATAAAGAGAGAACTGAAAAAATGTAAGAACCTGCAGCCAGCAGATGGAGAAGAGTGAGGGGAAACCTTGTCTCTTGACAGCATGGCATGTTTGTTGTACTCAAAAACTTACTGCAGCTATGGTTACCTGCAGACCTGGCACAAGATGGAGCCCATGGGCATTCCAACATGGATGGGGAGGAGCTCATGAGGATCCATCTTTCCCTAATGAACTGTAGGCAGTTAATACTTGCTGTGGGGAATTTGTTTTACTAAGAGTCTTCCTTACATATGGTTTTTATATAATGAGTTAGATGATTGGTGAATTGCGTTTAAATGCTACTCTGATAAATATCCCTTACGCACTCCAAGCAGCTGAGCAATAAACTTGCCATTGTCTACCGGCTTTACGGCTGCATTTGCAGTCCATCCCCATCAGCCTGTAAACTTCTTATTGACTCTTTTTCCAAGACAAAATATATTTTAAATTGGTATACTACATAACGCTCATATAGCACCATGCTGTGGGAAAGACAAGAGGGACACAGAATCCTGAACTCTGAATGCTTTTAGAAATTTTCTTCAACAAATCCATGACATCTGTGATAACAGACTACAGTCTTTAGTACTAGCACTGGACAGGACCATTATCAAGCATGCCTGAGAACCCATCACTGATTCATAAAGATGACTTTAAGGCTTCTTTTGTTGTATATGATTTACTGTGTTTTATAAAAAAGCACTCAAGCAGATTCATTGACGATTTACTGCAAAATGACTATACTGTGGACATACTTAACTCTATTCATCTAGAAACCCTGGTTTATATTATTCTACCAATACCATAAAATTTAGAAGACACTGGAAACTCTACAGAGGGTCTAGGGAGGAGGGAAGTCAGATAGAATCCTGTCTTTGGATTAAACTAAATGTCAAGAACTGTGGATTCAGTTGCTTGTCTTGGCAGTGTTGGTTGTGGAGAAAGAAGAGTGGAGGGGATCTTAACAGAGTAAAGGCTTTTGAATGAATCTGTAAGTCCAAGATTTCCCCACTTTATTGAAAGCTATACTGTTTAGAGGATCGTTTGTCATGTTTCTTTCTCAGAGTCTTTGTCAGTACTCCTGAAGCTTTGCATTCTAGAGCTAGGGCTACTCAAAAGGAGTTTCATCTCCATTTAGACTCACATCTTCATTAAATCAAGTTTCGTTTCTGCATCTTAATGTTCTCCAAAAGCACAACAAAGAGTGTGAAGGAATTTGCTTTTACCGGAAATGTCAGCCATTAGTCTATTTTAACTGTAATTCTCCAATTTGAACTGAGATGACAAAATGACATCTTTGACAAAGCAATGTGATTGCTAAGGGACAGAGAGGGAGAGGGAGTGAGAGGAGGGAGAGGATGAGAGGGTGAGAGTAGACCCTGTCTTTATCTAGATGTGATTAATCGCTAACGTAGTTCCGTAAATATCCACAATGTAAGAAATGCTTGAATTTTTTTCTTACTACCACTAATAGAAAATTTACATTATTCACACATTAATCTTAAAGACAATTAAAAAATTAATTATATTATTGATAAAAAATAAGTATTTATAATCTTATATTTCTTTTATTACTCAAAGTTTCTACAAATATTTCTTGAGTCTGTACACCTATTTTTGGTTTTTCAAGATCATTGGATAGCTCTTCTTACATCCATTTTGCTATTCTTTATCCTGGTTTCTACATGTAGTCCATGATGATTTTGCACGTCTTTTTTCAGATTTATTTGTTTTTACATTATGTATATGAATCTTCTTCCTGCATGTGTATATGTGCAATTGTGTTCTGAAATGCCAGTGGAGGTCATAACATGGTGTTGGATCCCCTGAACTGGAATTACAGATAGTGTTAGCTGCCATTTTGGGTGGTATCCTGGGCGCCCACCTGGGGTGTCCATGCAAGAGTAGTCATGCTCTTGACACAGAGATATCTCTTCTCTCCCCTTTGATAATTATTTTAATCCTAATGCATTTAAATTATAAAATTTGGAATCTTAAGAATCGAAAAAGTTTTTTACATTTCAAAGGATTAAAATTATTATTTTTTTAAAACTTCTCATTATTATTTTTTTTGTTTTTTTTTTTTTTTTTTTCTTTGTTGCGAGATTTAAGTTAATGCTATATCTTGTGTACAAACACAATAGTTATATTGCGAAAAAAAAGTAGAAAGTTCATCTTTACAAATGTTTCCTCTCTGCCTGGTAAACTATTATACCGTAAGCAAATTTTACATATAAAAATACATATATGGGAACTTATGCAGGCTTTATATCTTTCACGGACTCCTTTGTTTTTTAGCAACTAACCAGTCATCAATAAACTAGCTTCAAAATTGGTGTCCCTTCAAATGACATTTAGTATGTGTACACTTGATTTGACAAAACCGCCTAAACTATAGTAAACATGCTTTCAATTTTAAAAACTTTGTGAAACTCTCCTCTGAGATTCAACTCCTATGCCATAACTGACTTCTGGTACCAATTTTAATCACCTCTAATTGCTAAATTTGTATCTAAAATCATAAAACAATTACTTTTCTACTATGAATCTAATATAGTGTCTATTTGCCCACACTCTCATCAATACCGTATAGAAGAAAGAATTATGCATACTGACATTATTTTTCCCCAGTTTGTGCCACTGTATTTCTTCAGAAAAGGTTAAATATCTACAATCAATGATTAAGTGTTTCATGAGTAAATTAGAATTACTCTGGTGTATCCCTTTACTCCAGATCTTCAAGACAGAGAAGGAAGGAGCATCATTCTGTTGCCTTTGATTACACTAAGACCAAAAAATATTCAAGACACCCAGAATTTAGAAGTAAAATCATAAACTTGAAATTTCTTTGTTCTACAAATATACTGTAATATTCACTCCTCAAAAAAATCTTCCAGAGCAGTAATTTTCATTAATTAGTCGGTGTTATTTCTTTCTCTGCTTTGGAAATCACTCACGGTGCATGTCGACAGAGTGCGTGCTACATTCTTTTATCTGCCTGCTGCTGCATCAATCACCTGATATAGAAAAAACAGAATGACATAAGTGCTCAAAGAACTCGAAATTTAATTTCAGCTGGCAGTGTAGTTTTGCCAATTAATATACTAATTTCATAAAGGTTGTGCACAGCATAAAGGATATTGATTACCTTCTTTTATTCAAGGTATTAAACAAAGAAAACAAACCAGGTGAAATACTTTTAATAAAATATGGATATTTCAACTTATCAAAGTAGTAATTTTCTCATCCTTACTTTTTTTTTGTCTTTTTCAAGACAGAATCTCCCTGTAGCCCCAGATGTCCTGGAATTCACTCTTAGACCAGGCTGGCCTGAATTCAAAAAAGATCCACCTGCTCTCTGCCTCCTCGCGTTGCTAGGATTAAAAGACGTGCGCCACCACGGCCAGCTCTCATCCTTACTTTTTAAATGTAAAGGATGTTAAGATGCACAAAATTCCCAGCATTAATGTAGAGCAGCTCACAACACCTTGTTAACTCTAACTCTAGGGGATTCTGACACCCTTTCTGCCCTCTGTGGTACCAGAACAACCTGTACAAACCTACATAAGACACATTGGCCTAATAAGGAAAAGAAAATAAATCTAAAAAATTATGAGGATTGTGGGTTGTATGTAGTGGATTCTACATAAAACAAATTTATTGTGGGGCGGAGAGATGGCTCAGCAGTACGAGCACTGACTGCTCTCACAAAGAACCCAAGTTTAGTTCCCAACACATACACTGAGCAGCTCATAACCACCTGTATCTCCAGTTCCAGGGTATCTGCTGCCCTCTTCTGACCTCCCCAGCGTTGCACAACATTGGCCACACTTAGGCGCATGTAGCAATACACTCAACAGACAATTGAACTACATAAAAAATGTTTAATGCATAAGAAAACCTAAAGTTCAAATAATAACCCATTCAGTTTTCTTTCAGATCAACTGATTTGTCAATAACTAATTCCATTCTTTCAGTGACATAACTGTTGCATTAAATTTTCTCCTAAATATACATCTATACACGCCTTATTTTAAAGACCTATAAAAGTATGTTCATACATGAAATCTGTGATTTCTTGTCATGTTAATATTTTTATAATTTATTTTATTATTTATTTTTTTGAATTTACTTTCTGCTTGTAGGTTTGTACACACATGTTGTGCAATGAATGAGGAGGTCAGAAGATTCCTTTGAGTTGGAGTTATGGATGGCTGTAAGCCACCTCTGGGTTGCTGGGAACTGAGCTCAGGGTGGAAGAGCAGCTGTTGCTCTTAATCACTAAGCCCATCTCTCCAGCCCTCTTGTTCTGTTTTTCAATGGACACATAATTGTCAATATTTACTGGTTAAAATGTGGTGTTTCAGAGTATGTTCTAGAGATCAACTCAACTGGGATTGTTTTACTATTACATTCAACATTTGTCATTTCTTTGTAATGAGACCATTCAAAATTACTCCTCATACTTGTTTTGAGACATATGACATGCTAACTCTATTCACTCTATTACACAAAATAAAAACAACATAATAAACTTTATGTAAACTATTAATTTTCTTTTATTAGGCCAGTTCTCACCCCAGGCCACTTCCAGCCCCATCTTCTTGGTCTCTGGCATAATACCATTCCGGTATGAGTCCAGCATCCTTAAATTCCATGAGTATTTGTTTTTCTATGTGTCTATGACATTCTTTAGTTCTATGCTTAAAACAATGACAGGATGTGATCACTTTTATTGCTTATGAATACCCTATTGTGTATATGGACCACATTTCCCTGATGCTTTCATCCACCTATGAACACGTTGATTCCTTTTCTTAGCCAATGTGAATAGTGGTGTATTAAGTATATGAGTTCCAGTATTTCCTCACCATACCTCTATTTACTTTGAATAAATTCTAGTGATGGAATTGTGGCATCACTAGTTTTTTATTTTTTCATCAACCTTCACCATCTTTTTCCTACTGGCTGTATTGATTAATATTCCTATAGATATATGTCAAGTCTGGCATTTTTTGACATTCATGTCTGCATTGATTTTTGTTTGACTAATGATACTCATTCTAATTGGATGAGAGAATGTCTCATTATGGCTTTCATTGGCAATCCCTTGGTGAATAGTGGTGTTGAGCATTTTTATATATGTGCTACAATCAAGAACATAATCTTTTGAGAAAGAACTTGTTTCCATACCTATTTTTTATTTCTTATTAAGTCTTTTAAGCTATTCAGTTGGTTGAACTTCTAATATCTCTGTATATCACGCTCTGCATTGCACAACTTGTAAATATTTTTTATTCTTGTTCTGTTAGTTCTCTCCTACTCTATTGCTTTATTTCCTTTAATATAGAACTTCTAACTGTCTCATTTTTGGGTTTTTTTTGTCTGAGAATTTAGAATTTACTTGTTAAGATCCCTGCCCATACTAATATGATGGTGCATGTGTCCTCTGTTCCCTTATAATAATGTTGTAGTTTTTTCATTTTTATATTTAACATCTTTTAACAATACTTTGTTTTTATTATGAATCGTGAGTGTGTTGCCTTCATGTGTGGTATGCACTCATGTAGTGCAAATTGCTTACAGATGTCAGAAGAGGGGTAATCCTGTCTAGGAATGTTGAGTTCAGCATTGGGTTCCTAGCTTGCCATGTGGGCGCTGGGAAGGAACATGGGTCTCTGCAAGAACAGAAGTGCTCCTTGCCTCTGAGTCCATCTCTCCAGCCCTCATTTTAATTCTTAGGCCAGTTTTGAATTTCTTTTTTAGATAGAGAGAGAGAGCAGAGAGGCGGAGGAGAGCAGCAGAGGAGGATTGCGACGAGAGGAGAAGAAATTGGTTATTCTTCCTGGCTGCAGACTCCATGTGGCCCAATATTATTCTTCTGAATTGCACTTGATTTTTCCCAGTTGTGTATTCTTGGCAACTTTGACAAAAGTCAATTGGATGTAAGCATATGCTTCGGATTTGAAAATTATTGGAAAGTATATGTGAAATTCCAGTTGTTTTCACACTGTAGTGAAAATAATAGAGATGTAATAAAACATCTTTTGATTTCAAGAACACAATGTACAACTTAACAATTATCAGATTTATCTTTGACAAATTACTAAATGTTATTTTTTGGAAGATCTTTTAAGTAACAGAACTGACCACTTTACATTGAATAATTAAAAACATATTTATATAGTCTCTTCTTTCTATTGGGTGCTTGCCTTGAAGGCCATTCAAACTCTGTGTTTTAACTATTAATTCTGTTTTTAATTTCCATAAGATGGAGATGACAGATGGTTTTCTAATATCATTTTCTATTCCACCCTGGTACATTTTGTCCAGGCACACTAACATGTGGTATAATTACTACTACATCTTTCCACCCTATTTGTAGCTATATGTGCCTCAATGACTAAATTCTATTTGTTGAGCTGTTGGCACAGAAGTAGCGGAGAATGCCTAGGACAGCACCTGAAGGCAGCTACATCAAGAACTAGGCTAACGTGAGGAGTGAGCAACATCTAACCTGCATCTTCTTATTCCCTCTTTGGGAGACCTTACCCTACCAGCTAGGGGCAGATCATAGGAAGAAAAACTGTAAAAATCTTTGATACTTCCCATTCAGGTGTAGCTTTCGTGATTTTTAATGGTGGACTTCCAGGTCAGCCTGGCCTAAAATGAGAACCTGTCTCAAAAAAAAAAAAAAAAGGGAGACCCGGTCTCAAAAAGGACAAAAAAAAAAAAAAAAAAAAAAAAAAAAAAAAATAAAAAAAAAAAAGAAAAGAATGCATGTGACGGCGTTCACAGCAAACATATGTCACACCGATGAGGTCACCTGAACCTCGAAAGCATTGTGTGCAGGCGAGAAAGAGGGGAAATGCATCTGTCCTTTCAACGCCTTCTGTCACAACTAGTAACATCTTTCAATACTCTTTTGTGTTTTTCAGTCTTTTTTCTGTGGCCCAAAGCTCTGAGTTCTTGCCCCTCCTCTTTCCAGTATTCAATTTCCATTTCCTCCCCAGACCTGCTTTTCTGCAGTGTTCTTCGACCCTGGCCCTGAGGTTCCCGCTCCCCACAAGCATTTTTCCACATTTTCCTGTTCTCCTATCTTCAAGTATGTGGTTTTAGCCATTCGTTTGGCTAGTACACTGTAAGGTCGCGTGCCTGTTATTCATTCACTTTTTGTATGAGTACTTGGGGTGTTCAGTTTGCTGCTACGTGGTCCATAAGATTTACATGAACCTTTTTTAGAGATTGTAGGAATTCCTAGATATGGGTTTACTTTTGGATCTCGTTTGAGACATGAAATAATATAATTATTAAATCCGTTTGAAAAACTTTTTACCTTATATAAATTACTATGGGAGAAACGATGTGGCATAAGTAAAAAAAAGAATAGTATCACCCTTTTTGCCAAGTACTTGAATATCATAATTTATTATTAAAATAGTATAAATGTTTATAATTTATTTTTATTTTTTAATAAAATCTTTTAGTTTGAAAAAATTTCATTCACTTTGTATTTTATCATATTGGCCTTCAGCTCCTGTCTCCCCCTTAGCTCTCTCAGACCCACTCTCATACCTACCCTACTACCCCATATTATCGTTGTCTCTCCTACGTTAAAATTTAATAATACCCATTGTGGTAGTTTGAAGAGAATGTCCCCCATAGGCTTTCTTGTTAAAAGTATCACGACATTTTCGTCTCAGTTGGTGTATGTTCTTGGAGGTCTTTCGAAGGGGTGTGCTTCTGGAGGAAGTACGATGGGGGCAGGCTTAGTGCATTCAACAAAGCCTTGCAGTCTCCAGTCTCTCTCGGCTTCGTTACTCACGACAAGATGTGACCCTCGTCTGGCTTCTCTGCTCCAGCTCCAGCCGCCTTGCCTCCCACAACAATGGACACTAATTCCCTACAACCATCAATCATAAGCTCAAAAAAAAAAAAAAAAAAAAAAAAACTCTTCCTTTTATAATTCCCTTTATCTGGTGGTTTTAGCACAGCAAACAGAAAAGTGACTAATAACCCATCCAAACCCCAATTTTGTTTAGCAGTCCATATACTCTAGGCATGGGCCATGCTACTGGAGTGTGTCAACTTACCAGGCGCCACAGCTTTAAAGTAAATCTGACTCACTTCTTCATACTTTGGAACACCAGCAAACTGCCCACAGGCATCTTCAGTTATGATCTATTTCAAAACCATACTTTCTCCTCCATGCTTAAAATGTTGATGGTTTGATCTTGTGGGGGCCTAAGCACAGTGCTCAGTGCTCTGAGTATAGCGGCCCTGCCATGTTCTGACAACATGGTCTTGCTCCAGTCCTCCTCAACCTCTGACTCTTACAGTTGTTCCACCCCCTTTTCTGCATTGTCTGAGTTTTTTAGGAAGGTATAGAATATGGTGTCCCATTGTGGCTAACATTCCTCGTCATTTAATTCGCACTGACCAGTGTGAGAGTTTTGCTGTATAAAACCCCCCTGCATGCCACATAAGAAATACTTCTCTAATGGGGTTGAGAACATATCTCTCATAGAAATGAAAGGTGCTAAGCAGGCTGCTAGAGGAAAAATGTCACCAGCAGTCCTACCCAGCAGTTTACCTTGTGAATTTTAATAATTACCAGCATGGTGAGGTGTGCCCATGTGTATAATTTGATCGAGGAATATTATGGGTGTAATCACTTTCTGATTGGATTTCAGCTCTGTTCCACAAGAGAAAACACTTTATTACTGCAAATTTGGCCAAGAACCCATGGTTGGGAAGCTCACAGGCCCAGGGATAACCCAGAATTATTATTTGTTTATGTTTAATAGTTAATACTTTGAATAGAAGCTGGCCAGCTGCTTAGGACAATGGCTGCACTATTTAACATTCCAACAGAATATGCAAGCTTAACTTCTTTCACAGCTTCATATCCCAATTGGTTATTAACTTTTCAACATTTTCTAGCACTGGGGAAGATCTCACCGGTAATTATTATAATATCTTTCTCGATTCCCCTGGAACTGGAGTTCTCCTGGAATTGGAGTTACAGACGGTTCTTAGCCGCCATGTGGGTGCTGGGGATCGAACCCGGGTCCTCTGTAAGAGCGGTCGGTGCTCTTAACCGCTAGGCCATCTCTCCAGCCCCACATTGTATAATTTTATGAACTGGTTTACGTTCCATTTTTTTCAAGGGCTCATCTAGGGGGAAGCAGGCCTGTGGCTGCTGTTACATAGTTCTCCAGTCTCCAGGGTGACAGGTGTGTAAAGCTGTCTGTCACTTCTCTAGCCAACACTCTGCTTTTGTGTGCTTTCTAGGTTTAACTATGTAAATCAAAGAAAAATAAATAAATAAAATTCCTGAATTATCTGTATTTACTTTTTTACTAAAATTCTGATATCAAAACATTTTACTATGTCATTTCAATATTATCAAGCCAAATATATGAGGAAATAAAGTGCACATTTCAAAAAATAATTAAACCCACTGCATTTCTACAAAATAACATCCATAAAAAAGCTGAAATTACATCTTCCACCATTCTCAATGGCAGCAGTCCATTGTGACTAACAGGGCACATTCAGTCCCATAGCCTCAAACACTTGGCTCTTTAGAAAAAAAGTAACGGATAATTTCAGGCAAACACGTTTAATCTGTTCCTGATTGTGTGGTTTAAGGTATTGTTTCATCTGAATGAGGAAAATGTCTCCCGTTTTGACAAAATTGTCAAATGTCAAAGCTGGAATCAACTGTATGTGCTGGCTAATAAAGCTATTGGGTTATGAAAGCCAGAATAAACATGAAGTTCAAACAAAATATTATATAATGAGCTACAAAAACTAAACAGTATTATTCACCACCATGGTATCATTTCTTTACTTGGAAAAACTAAAGTAAATATGAATCCATTTTGAAAGGAAGTATATCTGATTCTGTATCTAACTTCTCAGCTCCACCTTTGTAAATAAGAGCTCTGTATAGAAACCGTCTTCAATTAAAAATTAACCCGTTTTCTAGTGTGACCCAAGAGCAATTTTTCTTATACTAAAACTTATTTTATAGGAGTCAGTGTGTTCCAGAATAAAAGGACAGCATGCTGATCTTTTGCAATAAAAATATTCTTTTTATTTAGCAATAATTTTTAAAGTGGTTATACATAATAATTTGAGTTGAAACATTTATAATTTTGCCCTAAGATAAACATTTTATTAATGTGTTTTGTTAAGGGAAGAACATGTTGGCTGTTTATAGTAACACCCTGTAAATAACCCATAAATATTTGAAAGAATGACTCACTAAGAAACAAATCCCACTGAAATGATGAAAATCTAAATTAACCTTTAAGGTATTTGTGCCAGGATCAAACAAGCACATAAACAAAAAAGATTGCATAGCTTATGAAGGCCAGTCACTGAGTAACAGAGTGAGATGAACCAATCAGTGGGATGAAATTCATGGAGGCTGTCTCTAAATAAGAGTTTGGAGGCAACTTAATCTCACTGGGGAACTAGGGTGCTAACAAGGTGGTTGGGAGAGGTGCTTCTAGGTGATCAAGGTTGACAGGCAATACCTACCCCCAAACTTCTGCATTCTTTCTGTCCCTTCTCTAATTTGCTGGTCTGCTTCAATTTAGTGCATTCATATTCCAGCCTTGTGTCTGATGTTACTATATTTGTGACTAGATCTACATAATTATAAGTATTTTATTCTATTAAAAGTTTATTTAAAATGCATTCTTAAGCCAGGCTTAGTGGCGCATGCCTTTAATCCTAGCACTCAGGAGGCAGAGGCTGGCATATCTCTGTGAGTTCAAGGCCAGCCTGGTCTACAGAGCCAGTTCCAGGACCGCTGGGGCTACAGGGAGACCCTGTCTCAAAAAAGACCAAAAAATAAAAAAATAAAATGTATTCTTAATCTAATCTTGGACTATCGGTAAGAGATACATGTAAACATTCCTTGAGTAAGAAATAATGCTTATCTGTGCTGAAGCTAGTCACCTGAGCATGATCTTGGTCTTTTTATAATAGGTTTTTTTTTAATAGGTTTTTTCCTATTAGTGAACATGAACTAGACACTGCCTACAGAATTACACTCTCCTAACTTCCTTTCCAGCATCAGTCTTGAGAATTCAAATTCTAAAGCTATGTGCTCAACAACTTCCTACTTTTATTAAATGCTTTATCTCATGTTACCTTCATCATGTCTACAACATAACCCAATAACTTTCCCCCTGAGTCTTTTGTCCATCTTCACTAGTTTTGACTCACCTCAGTGTCATGGGATTTTGCCTGTTAGTTTCTTTACTGACAGAAATATAAATGTTTGTGTTCTTGCTTTAAAGCCATGTTTGAGCATGAATTAGAGCCAGGAATCTTAATCTGCTAAACCTCTTCAAAAATTTTCCAGATCTCCTCATTTATGTGAGTAATCATGTTTCATCCCTTAGAGTAGGGGCCTGGGTTAGATAATCCTGTTGTATTTACTTTTCACAATACTATATCGGCATATAACAGGTGATTAGTTAATAGTTATTAAATATAAAAACTCAGGACACCAGAGTAACTAGTCGTACACTATATTTAGTGTTGACTGTTGTCTAAAAAGAGATAAATAGAAACATCATTACTTATAATAAATTTTTACAGGAAAAACAGTACCATGTGCAAACCTTACTAGAACACCCCCAATTTATGAACCAAAGTCCACTCACAATTAGCTAACTTTTGTGGATTTCAAACCTTTATCATGCATGGCGATCCTGCTGGTTAAATATAGAGAGGCAAACTTAACTAAAGTAAATTTTTTTCTGAAACAGAAAACTATATACTTTATCTTAATTTATTTAATGCTACTGAGTTTTTGTTTAATCTATGGTGGTATCATCAGCTAAAAACCTCTTCAACAAAATATAAATGAATTTGTTCTTATTCCAAGTTTGTAGGGAAATTAAATCTCCTCATAAATGTAAAAAAATCTCTTATATATATAACCTCTAAATTATCCAATTTTCATTAGAAAAACTGCAAATTAGTTATATAACTACCTTATATATTCAAGTTCAGTGTAATCAAATGACAAAAATTTTGTGTACTATGGGTTTTGGATATATAGATTCAGATATTATAGCTTTGAATACATAACTATAAAAATAACTACATGCTATAGTGCAACAGTATCACATTTACCTTATTTTTAGGCTGCTCGTGATATTTGATATATTTCCTACTCTAATAGATTCTTGAGAAGTTAATAGGTGGAGTTCAGTTTGCATTTCACTTCAAATTAGTTTCAGATAACAAGCTTTTGAAGAGCCAGTTTCTAAGATTAGCAAAAATCATAAGGCATAAGAGAAGCATTTTTACATGCTTAGAAACTTATTTTGGAGCTGGATATGTATTTAGCTCAGTGGTAAAAAGTACATGCTCATCAATCATAAAGTCCTGGGCTCAATTCCTAACACTGCAAAAATGTAAATAAATTAGAAACTCCATCTACCACATCTTCACTTAAAATACAACAGTTTAATGGGTATGAGGTATCATCTCAGTGTGGTCATATCTTCTTTGAATAAATGACTATCCAAAGCATTTGTCCATCTTTAATGAAATTAAATTTAATGAAATTTAAAAAATAAAAATTAGTTTTTTCATTAATGAGTTCTAAGTGTTCTTTATGGTATAAATATACATTTTTTAGACGTTATTTTATTTTTTCCTCAATAGTTTTTATTTGATTTTTAACAATAAATAATAAGTAGTGAATACAAGCATCCTTCGTCCCGTCAATTTGCAAGCAGCTATGCCCAAACCCACACAGCCCAAGGCTCCCACCATCCAGCTGGAGGGGCTTATATGTAAAATCACGTTGATCAAATAAGAGTCCAGTGTATATTGCTGTAGTTTCACCATTCACCCCAATTGCAGTCCTTATATTCTACCATACCCCCTCTTCCACAGATTGTTTCCTAGGCTTAGAAAAGGGGCACAAGTGGCGAGAAGCAAAAGAGTCTACTTTCTCTGGATATGTCGTTTTGGACTCTGATCAGTTCAGGCTGTTTCCTTTCATGGGTTGACAGTTTATCCAGGAATAACCTTTCAATCCTACTAATGAAGCACAAGCAATTAGCTATACCTGAATTTAAATAGTACTAATTATTATGGTAGGTTACGTTGGTATAGACACAGATGTTTGGGTGGTATGCTAATCCATGAACTATATTTTTTCTGTAAAAGATGACAAGGTCTTACTGTGGCTTATTACATCTCCTAACCACTAGAGGATGTAAGTTTAATCAGATACATAATGTTCAAACATTTTCTCCATTCTGTAGATGTCTAGATGTCTTTTGTATATCCTGATGGTATCTCTTGCAACAGGACTTTTTAATAAGTTCATTGAGTCGTTAAAAAACAACCAATTTTCACTCAGGAGGCAGAGGCAGATGGTTCTCTGTGAGTTCAAGGCCAGCCTGGTCTACAAAGTGAGTTCAGGCCAGCTGGGACTGCAGGGAGACACTATCTCAAAAATATCCCTCAAACAAACAAACAAACAAACAAACAAAAACCAACCAAACAAACAATTTTGAGCTTTCAAAGGAAATAGTAAAAAAAAAAAAATCCACACAGGAGTTTTAATACCGGAAAAAAGATGAGCTTATAAAGTTTTCTTTTTCTTTTTGAGACACGGTCTCCTTTCAGTCCCAGCTGGCCTGGAGCTGACTTTGTAGACCAGGCTGGCCTTGAACTCACAGAGCTCCACCTGCTTCTGACTCCCAAGTGCTAGGATTACAGGTGTGCACCACCACACCCAGATTAAATTTATAAACTTTAACTAAACAAAACTCAGAAGAACCCTAATAGAAAAAAGGAGAGGAAAATGATTATGAGATCAAATTACAAAAAAAGAAAACAAGAAACAGGAGGAAAAAGGACTCACGAAATAAGTATAACATAGTAAGATATAGGAATAAAATTAACTACATGAATTTTGTAATAAAATGTGAAGGGATTTAATTAGTCCCTGAAATATAATGTTGCCCTTTGGGGTATACATCTTTAAAACAAGTGATACAGAAATATGATAATGTTGGACTAGGACAAAAGGTTCTCTGCAAATATAAATTAAATGCCGAAGAGGAATCATACATTAGAAAAACAAGCAATATAGTCTTACTGTCAAGTTCTGGAAGGTAACCAAGAGTGATGGCAATATTACTAAAGACATTGTGCATGTGTGTCATAGAGCAAACATGGAAAAATCAAGATGGTACTGACTTCGAAGCTTCATTTCTACTACCCAGCTTTCATAGTACTGGAAGGTGCTTTATATGCTAGCAGAAGAAAAAGTAATCGTTAGCTTTACCCAGACCTGAACCATGCAAGCTACAATAATGACTGTCCTAACAATAAATATCCACTGGTACAATAGTGGCAGTAATGTTTTGGGAGTAACCAACCACTTTCTGCTTGGATCTAAGTCCCATTATACAAGAGGAAATTCATATCTAGCACAGTTATCTGGGCCAAGAATCTGTTTCTAAATAAGTCACAGACCATTGGGAGAACCCTCTACTATCATTCTATCAAATAGATATAGTGTTAAACCAAATCCTAATAAATTATTGTTATATCAATTGATAGTGCCTCCATTGGTTCTTATCAGGGAATTTTCTTGAACAGAGATCCACAACTTGGAAGAGTGCAGAGAATAAGTCTGTGGAGTGTTCATCCGTAAATGAGACAACTGCATCACACCCTCTCCTCCCAATGCTCAGTGATCATTAAGATTGTAAGAGCTAGAGATGGTGGAGTACAAGGAAGCCATGTTTTCAGGATATATGAAATCAAAGCACTTGTGACAGCTTGCACAAGACCTACAAGTCAAAGCAGACAAAAACTGAGCAAGGATAAGGGAGAGGGGCAGGAAGCCCCATCCCTAGCTGGGGAACTATTGGTGACTACTAGATACTGGTAGAGGGAGAATTGGTTTTTTTTTTTAAGGATGTTATGTTGGGTAGGTGCCACAGGATAGGCCCATGTCAAAGAGCATTTGAGGAAGACTAATTAGGCCTTTCAAAAAATAGTAATAGAGAACATGGAATTAGGAGTGTAATAAGGTGGGGTGGGCATGTGTGAGGGAAGTTCTGAATATGAGCAAAATATATTGCATGAAATTGTCAGAGAATCAATAAAAACACTTAAAGAACAAGACTAAATTATCATATGTAATATGCCAAATATCATTTATGGTAACCTTACTAACTTATTAATCAAAGACTATAATAGCTAAAGATATACTATATCAAATTTATCTCAAATGAGGATGAGTTGAAATCCATAGATAAAAGTGATTAAAAATCTAACATTAAAAATGTTAAACTAACTAATGCAATATAATTAACAAAATTTACTTAAATGTCATTCAAGGCAGGCTGTTTTAATAATGGAAAGACACAAATTTAACTTAATAAGATACAGTGAAAACTAAAAAGAACTTGAACTTAAAAGCCCATGTACTTAATCTCCCTATTCACTACGAATGCAAGCAATCTAAGTTAAAATTTGAGATCAGAGACTACTCAGCTCCAAGTGATGAGAGCAGGCCCATTAAATCACTTTATCTAGTATGCTACTGATTACATAGCACATAGGAATCCAGAGGTTGGAGTATGAACACGCCACACTAGCATCAATGAGTTCAAATGGAGTAAAATGCCTACAAATAGAGCTTTTGAAATATCCAACCTCCCGCAAAGATGCATGCACAACATGTTTTATTGCAGTTCTCTTCACAATAGTGAAGAGCTGGAACCAACCCAAATGCCCCTCAACAGAGGAGTGGATGACAAAAGTGTGGTACATCCACACAATGGATTAAAGACTCTGGAAAGACTCAGAAAAAGATGTAGGACATGTATGGCAGAGTACAGGGACTCGGGTGGGGTGGGGGGGCATGGAAAGGGAAGCAACTCTAGATTCGATTGAGAAATGATGTAAGACTTATGGAAAAAGTTTAATAACAATTAAAAAATTGAAATAAAAGAAAGATGACATCATGAACTTTGCAGGTAAATGTATGGAGCTTGAAGCCATTATGCTTAGTGAAGTAACACAGTCCAAGAAAAACAAACAGCAAATGGTTTCCCTCATTTGTGGATGTTAACACCAAATTGCCAGTTGAAAGTCAAGCTGAACAACATTATTGTTATATTTCTGTTTATCTGAAAGCAACTATGTTGTTATAATGTAAATCTCTTAACGGGCTCTAGAATCTACCCACCACTTACTTTCTGACTCTGTAATTACTGTATATGGGTGGAAAGTATGTATTCATATTTTATAGTAATATAAAATTAAAGGAGGAAAATGTGAATTCCTAATCATAAAAAAAGACTGAGAGAAAGATGCAGGACATTTATGGCAGAATGCATGATCTGGGGTGTGGTGGGGGGAAGGGAAAGGGGAATATGTCTAAATTGAAGCGAAAAATGTTTGAAATACACAAAAATTTTAATAAAGATTTATTTTAAGAAAGAAATATCCAACCTCAACTAAATAAAATTATACCAAGTACTAGACACATCCTTAGATCTATTACATCTGATTACATTTTAAGGTTCTTCAACAAATTTTACCATACAGTCATGCTAGAGAACTGTCACCTTTAAAAGGTAGACTTGGTTGAAATAAGATGTACTTATCTTCAGTTTCATGCATTTTGCATTAAAATATGTAGCTTAATAAAACAAACATTGTCATATTGAATTTGAAACATAATTTTATTAACATTTTTATTATTGTGGAAAAAGAACAAAAGCAGGCTGTATCAGTGACACCTAAGAAGTCATGTTTGAAGAAGTTGAAGTAACAAAGAGTAGGAGCAACCAGGCCAATGACAGGTGGAAAAAGCAGACTTCAGAGGCAATGGTCTCCCTTGGAAACAAGGGCTTCTTCCTTCTGCGTTTCTCTAACCTGTATGCGATCCAGGAGCACAACTTACTCCAACTTCTCATTGATCCAAACAGAAAGCACAGTAATGGAGCTAGCTTGTCATTGCTGCTTTATCTTTCCATTGACTGGAATAAAATATTATTAGATCCCTCTCAAATGAATCAACCAGAGAAAAGTGTATTTAAAATGGGAAAATGGAATCCAGAGGGATGAAGGAAAAGGAGAGGAAAAAGGAAACTGTTCTGTTTTTTGCTTAGATATGTTTTGGACAAGTAATTCTAAAAGCCAGCATGAAAATTTAGCAAAGAATAGAGTGTCCTACATGATATTATTTTAGGGGTACTTGGAGAAAATCTTCCCTAAAAGTTCTTGGATCTGAAGAAATAATTCAGTGCACAAGACTGCTTGCTGTGTAAGCATTAGGACCTGAGTTTGTGTTCCAGCACCTATGTTAAGATCCAGGTGTGGTCCATATACCTATAGCTCCAGCATTGTGCAGGGCAGAAACAGGAAGATGGCTGGGCCTTGCTGGATGCCCGCCTAGCTCCAGGTTCAGTGAGAGACCCTGGCATCAAAGGAATGAGGGGGAAGGTGATAGAGCAGGACACTGACATCTACCTCTGGCCTATACACACTCGCACAGGTATACTCAGTCACACACACATACACACCTGACACACACTAAATGAATAAATACAGAAATTCCTTCTATTAATACTATCTGAAATGTTTTTGATATAAAAATTACTATTGAGGTAGCATAAAGACACTTTATCCCAAGCTTGGTGAGTTCCATCCCCATGACCCTCATGATGGAAGGAGAAAACTAACCCAAAGTTTGTCCAATGACACCCCCTGGCATGTGAGCCCCCACCCTGCCACATGAATACATAAGTGTAACTTAATTTTAAAAACTAAATAACTGTTTTTCCAATTAGAGGCAAATATTATAATGTACATGTCCCTTGGAGATATTATATATTGAATAAAATTCATGCTGAATTATTTTTTAAAAAGAATTAAATCCTTTGACAATTATAGGAAGAAGAAAAAGTGCTGTGTGGAAGAAAGCCTTACTGTGTTGAAGGTGGACATAGCTGTTCCAGCAGAGCATGAAAAGGCCAAAAGAGAAAATGCTGAAAACTTATACATATGAAGCTTGATATTCTTGAGGATGGAGATACGGCTCAGCAGTTAAGGGCACTGTCTGCTCTTGCAGAAGACCCAGGTTCAAGTCTCAGCTTCCACATGGCAGCTCAAAACCATCCTCAACTCCAGTACCAGGGGATCCAATGCCCTCTTCTGACTCTGGTGGACACCACACAATATGTGTGCACTTACATCTGGGCAGGCAATGCATTCGTGCACATAAAATAAAAATGATAAATAAAATGTTTTAAGAAAAGATTGATATTTTTTTCTAAGAACCCCAAACCAAACTCTTACATTGTAATTTTGTTCAATACCTGCCCCACATAAAATCATGAGTCCTATAACATGCTGAGGGCCATCAAGAAGTGACATGATATCAATCATCCTTTCTCCTTTAAGTCTCTATCTTTTGCTGAGTATTTGACTATAATAGAACAAAGTTAAAAGGCAGTCACAAGAGACAAGGCATGTGTGAGTCCCCCGGCTCACCTCTGTCTCTTTTTTGTGATTCGCCAGTTGTTGACCTGGACCACACACATATCTGTCCCTGTACCAGGCTGAAGAGCACAATACACACAGGAAAAGAAGTCTGTTGGTGTTCTTTCTGCCTTTGTTCCATGTTTAGAACTACACTAGAGGCATCTGCAAGGGATGCCCTGTCTTTTAGTAGTATCAGAGCTGAGAAAGGAAAGCCAGATGTCCTCTTCAGCTAGTGACTGTTGTACTAACCACTTGCTAGCCAGGCTGAGGCGGGGATAGGGGACATTGTTGAGGATTTTGCTGTTGTTTTCTCTTTCTGGTGTTGTAGATTAAATCCAGGAAGAAGGCATTTTTTAAAAAAACTGCTTTTCAACATTTTTCTTCCTCATAATCTCATTTTAACCCTTATTTTCCTAATAACGTCCCATGAAATTTTGATACCATATATATATATACATAAAAGTAGTAAAGTTTTATTCCTCCCTTAAGAACCAGGTTTTGGTCCCTTGGGGAGATAAAAGTCCACTGAGAGTATGCAGCTTCGCTGCTGAGTGTTATTACACTTTGATGCAACTTATATTCCCTTTATCCTCATTGCAAAACTGAAACGGGCCCTAACTTTTTGCTTTTAATTCTTACAGAAAAGAGTCAACACCATATTTATGAAGCCACTATGGGGAAATCATTTATATTAAGCAATTAAAAAGAATGAGTCAATTGGAGATTTTTCTGACATCAACTCAATAACTAGACACATTCCAACCCTCCCACTACTGGCACTTGAGAGGAACAAAGAGGTCCAATGGCTTTAAAAATATTCTACATATAATTATCAAATCATTGGCATTCCTTTCCTTTCCTGCTCTTATCATCTATCTTGTTTTGAATATAAAGTTGGAATTTCAGAGTCATAGAAAATAAGAAAGGCAAGTCTATACCGAGGCTGAGATCACATGACATTTGCATATTTAACTAAATTTACTTAGACATTGTCAGTATTTATATTTCTTCAGCTACATATTTTGAACATAAAAACAGAGGAAATATTTTTGTCTGTTTTTCTTGAGGAGGGAAGAAGCATGCATCTTCTGTCCAGCTCTGTCTACCCTATTCATTAATAATGTGTGTCTCCCCTGCCTGCTCCAAGGTGAAAGTAAATAGCTTTCTGCCTCCATGATGTGTACTTCAAGGCTTCTTTAAAAAAAACCTATAAATAAGCTAGCTGTGCATATTTTATCTATTTATTGTTTATTTATGCCTATTATACATTAAAATATATTTATTTTTCACTCTTGCCAATGGAAAGAAATGTTCATGCCTCATGTCTTAAACTTTAAAGAGAAGAAATCTGAAATGGGAATAAATAACGCCATGAAATTTTCAAACTGCCATCACCTGATGGAATAAGAGTGGAAGTCAACCATGCATGGAATGACCAGTGAGCCAGTCAAGCATGGCTGGAATTTGGTCATGTGCCAGATGCATGCCCTTGGAAGGTTGCTTCAGCTTTCCATGCCTCTGATTCTACTCCTTCAACACTGGATGCAGAACTGTATCAATTTCCAAGTGTGGCTGCAAGGACCGATGAGCCAGCAAACATATCCTGGAAGCATTCAAACAGCTTTTTTTTTCCTTTTAAAGTATCTATTTATTTTTTTATTGTTATTAAACTTTTTCCATAAGTAATACACCATTTCTCAATCAAATACAGAGTTCCCACCTTCCATGTCCCCCACCCCACCCAAGTCCCTGCACTCTGCCCTACATGTCCTTCATCCCTCTCTGAGTCCTTCCAGAGTTATTTTTTCTTTCAGTTCTTTTGTTGTTGTTCTCTCCAAGTTGTATTGCTACAGTATATATACACGTATATACATAGTTTTATATATGTATACATACATACATACATAAACATATCACTTGAATTGGAAGCCTCCTAAGAACACAGACTGCCATTGTTGGACTACCTGGGCTGTATCATG
Source organism: Rhizomys pruinosus (assembly GCA_009823505.1). Taxonomy (NCBI): domain Eukaryota; kingdom Metazoa; phylum Chordata; class Mammalia; order Rodentia; family Spalacidae; genus Rhizomys; species Rhizomys pruinosus. The sequence goes on from VZQC01006501.1 coordinate 1,068,170, forward strand.
GAGGCCAGTACAAGGGTATCAAGATAGGGCATGTGCTTACTGGATGGACTTCATTTGGGGAACCATGGGAGGGAAAGACCCCGATGTGGAGCAAAAGTGCAGAATTGATGATGGTTGTTTGGCATTGCCAAAGAGGAACCTTTGGGCACCTCCTTAAGGAAAACATGACATCTATTGGGAAAAAAAAGAATTTGTTTTTAATAACAAAAAGTGTTCCATTTTCTTGGTTCTCTAGAGATTGACTATTATATGTGACACTGAAAAATGTCATATTAACAGTGATTATAAAGAACTTAAGTTACCTAGAATACAGATACTCAGATTCCAATTCAGGTGTTCATGTATTAAAGTGAAAATCTTGACGGAAGCCTACAATTAACAGAGAATACAGATTTTCTCTTATAAGAAACTCTAATTCTTTTTTATTTTTTTTTTTTTTTTTGTCCTTTTCCAGACAGGGTCCTTGTGGCCCCAGATGTCCTGGAAATCACTCTGTAGACCAGGCTGGCCTTGAACTCCACAAAGATCCGCCTGCCCTCTGCCTCCCAAGTGCTAGGGGTAAAGCTGCACACCACGCAAGGCATGAAACTCTAATTCTAAATTTTGTGAGTAAGTAATTCAGAAAATTGATAAATTGGCTACATGTTTGTCTCCCTCAAAATATATCTCACAGCTCTAAAACCATGCCTCTCAAACAATAATGGACTATGATAAAATGAGGAACCTGCTTAAGTCACCCTGAGCAGGGGCCTCAGATGCACGTGTGTGTGTGTGTGTGTGTGTGTGTGTGGTGTGGTGTGTGTGTGTTGTGTGGTATGTGGTGTATCACCAATGCTGGTCTCTACTGACCATTGTTTAAAAACAAGGATCTACTAAACCACCCCCCCCCACAGTGGCCCACACCTTTAATTCCAGCACTTGGGAGGCAGAGGCAGGCAGATCTCTATGAGTTCAAGGCCAGCTTGGTCTACAAAGTGAGTTCCAGGACAGCCAGAGCTTCAGGGAGATCCGGTCTCAAAAAAGACAAAAAACAAAAACCACACACACACACACACACAAAAAAAAAAAAGAAAAAAAAAAAACAAAAAAAAAAAAAACAAAAAAAAAAAACAACCAAAACAAGGATCTAAGCTCTTAACAATATTCCATGTTGCTTGAGATAAATGGAGGATCTTGTGACTATGTTATGCCAGAAACATACATAAACATATTTGTGACTTTTTACAATGTCAGAATTTGGAGAGTAACAACAAATTCACAAGGTTTGGCCATTTCAACAGCAGTAATTTGTCAGATAATCACACCAACCTCAGTAATCTGCCTGAGACAAATGCAAGTTCTTTATTTTATCTTTTTTTTAGATGTGTGTGCATGTGTTTTGATAAATTGGCAAATAAATATAGAAATGGAGTCATGGTTTATGTCATGTGTTTTTAATCCCACATACATTGCTACATTTGGCAATTATCTTACATAAAATTTTAATTCTAATTTTATCCAACATTAAGTACTAATATTAACTCTCACCTCACTCAGCACACAGTAAGTATATTTATATTTGCATGTATTTGTTTTACAGAATAAATAAATAAATCCTGAATTTTACAAGAATTCCCATGAGCTAACCCCAGATCAACAGGAAACAAAACAAACATTCCCCTGAAGCTGCTGGTCTATCCACTGCAGGTGGAGAAGTTCCAGTCTGCTATCAACCAATGGAAGTTATTTACATAATAACATCCCTAATAGAAGCCAGCTTTTCATTTCATGACATACTGATCACTGTGAACAAACTTTATCCTGGAGGATAATTTGAATTCTTTCTGGAAAGTTCCCCTTTCCTGTCCACAGTGTCTCTTAGAGCACTGTCATGACCCATTTGGTGAAATAAGAATAACACTGAATGCCTGATTGTGGGACTCACCAGTCATATCTCATGATGCATCATCTTGGAAACAGTTAGCAAAAAATTAATACTTTATATGTAGTGCCAGGTGTAGATTACCTGAGTTCAAGAAATGAGGCTTGGGTTCAATTAAAGCAGATGCTGGTTAAGATTTTTCATACCGGTGAAATAGCAACCACATATTTTACATGATCTTGAACATAAAAAGAGGTTCCCCAGACCATCTCTTGGTGTTTCCATGCTGACTCTTGAGGGTAACTGACAAATGCATAAATTCAAACTAGCAACATTAATCAAAGGGAGGGTTCCAAAGTCAAGGTTCTGGGATGAATTTCAAGCAAGAGTGAGAAAGAGTAAAATTGATGATGTAGGAAGAATAAAATAAATTTCACCTTAACATTTCGAAAGAATATATTGTTCCAATAATCTTGGCATATTAAGTCATTATATCTAGAAGATTTTTGAAAAAATATAAAGAGATAACACAATTATTGATGTGCACAGTGAGGGTGAGAAGGGATGAAAGTTTTAAGTAGTTATTTATATATTTAAATGTATGTGTATTGGTGTTTTGCCTGCATGTATATAAGTACACTACGTGAATTCAGTGCTCTCAGGGACCAGAAGTGGGTCTTGGATTCCCGCAACCTGGAGATACAGATCATTGTTAGTTGTTGTGTACCTGCTTAGAACTCAACCCGGGTTGTCAGGAAGAGTACTCAGTGCCTGTACAGCCATCTCTCCAGCCCGCAGTAGTTACATGTTTTTTAAAGAAGATTAGGAAACTGAAGCATTATTCACCATATTAATGAATAGAAAAAAATAACCAGAAACTGATTTAATGTTTGTCCACTTAGTATGTGATACATACATTTCATGTAATTGGGAGGAATGGATTTTTCTTTATTTTTAAATAATACTGTTATTGATGTTTTGTGTATTTCAGACATCATTGTTTAGTTCCATTTAAGCACATTCCTCTTTCCCTTTCCCCTACCCCACCCCAGATCATGCATTCTACCATACATATCCTTCATCTTTCTCTCAGTCTTTTTAAAGTTTTTCTCTGTAAAAGTCCACTGTTTTGGACAAAGTTTAACTATATCAGTCTGTTCTTTGACCCAGTCCTTATGTTGTTGTGGTTCTTTCCCCATTGTATTGCTCCAAAATATGCCTATATAAATGTCATACATGTACCAGAGTTATGTTCTCCAGGAATAAACTGTATCACTCCGATATATGTTTAGGAGTTCACATTTTCCCATTTAATTTTATATTACTCCAAAATATGGATATATACTTTTCACTCATATACATTAATTACCATGTCTGAAAGTATATGGTAAGTTAACTCTAGGGCTCATAAAGAGATTCACCTTACAATAACACAGTTGCTTTCAGATAGAAAAAGATATAACAATAGAGTTGCTCGGTTTGTCTTTCAATTGGGGGATTTGGTACCAACATCTACAAATGAGGGAAAGCATTCCCCATTTGTTTCTTTGGGACTGTGTTACTTCACTTAGCATGATGGCTTTGAGTTCTATCCATTTATGTGCAAAGTTCATGATGATATCTTTCTTTACTGCTGCATAGAATTCCATTGTGAGGATGTACCACATTTTTGTTATCCACTTGTCAGTTGAGGGGCACCTGGGTTGCTTCCAGCTTCTTGCTATTGGGAAGAGGGCTTCAATAAACATAGATGTGCATGTATCTTTGCAGTAGGATGTGTCTTGTGGGTATATACCCAGGAGTGGTATGACTAGGACAGTTGGTACACTCATTTTGAGTCTTTTAAGGGTTCTCCACACTGCTTTCCAGAGTGGTTGTACAAGTTTACATTCCCACCAGCAGTGGATGAGTGTTCCCCTTTCCCCACAACCTCTCCAGCATTTGGTGTCTTTTGTTTTCTTGATCTTAGCCAGTCTTATCGAAGCGAGATAATATCTTAGAGTGGTTTTAATTTGCATTTCCTTAATTAGAGAGTGGATTTTTCAATAAATGATGTTAAGTGACACAAAGAAGATTCCTCGGTCTCATCTGTATTATATTTAAAATGTTAATGGACTCATAGCAAATGATAGAACCACTAGAAGAAGTTGTGAAGTACTTTTCAGTTCACTACACACAAATAAATCAACTCCATATTACAACATAAATGCAACAAAGATGGAATTGTGGGGACTGGAGAGATAGCTCAGAGATTAAGACGGCTTCCTTCTCTTCTAGAGGGCCCAAGTTCAGTTCCCAGCCTCATGTCATGAGCAGGTTCATAACCACCTGTAGCCCCAGCTCCAGGGAATAAGACACCCTCTTCTGGCCTCCACTGGCTCCTGTACACAAATAGCAGACATGGGGCTGGAGAGATGGCTCAGCAGTTAAGAGCTCTTGCAGAGGACCTGGGTTCCCACATCCACATGGCGGCTAAGAACTGTCTTTAACTCCAGTTCCAGGGGAATCAGACACCCTCTTCTGACCTCCGCGGCATTGCACGACACAGGCACACCAACCTACATGCAGACAGTACACTCATACACACACAAAATACATAAATAAATAAATAAATAAATAAATAAATAAACAAATAAACAAATAGCAGACATACAAATACACAGATATACATGTAAAGAAAAAAGGGATTATAAAACAAAAATTATGGCACTGATAAATATAAGAATAATTTAACTAATAGGAAAAATTCAATGGCCTAATAACAATAACTAGAGAATATTACCCATTTATTGACCGAGGATGAAATATAAATTTTTGTAAATATGAAAAGATGTTCAATCCCACAAAAATTGAAACACAGCAATATATACATCTTTATTTATTTTGGTAGAAACCAGAAAGTTTCTTAGTGCATTGCACTGTCACAAGTTTAAGGAAGCAGGTATTCTCAAGCACCCCAACCAAAGTACATAACTTTTTTAGAAGGCGATTCAGCAATATCTAAGAAAATTTAAACTGGATCTACTCTGACAATTTATAACATTAGAAACAACCTGAATATTCATCAATAAGTTTTAGTGAATTTGGTTTTTTGTTTGTTTGTTTTGTTTTTTGGTCTTTTTGAGACAGGGTCTCCCTGTAGCCCCAGCTGGCCTGGAACTTGCTCTGTAGACCAGGCTGGCCTTGAACTCACAAAGATCCACCTGCCTCTGTCTCCCAAGTGCTAGGATTAAAGGCATGCGCCACACGCCCAGCAAGTTTTAGTGAATTCGTAAAACATAGAAGATGATAGGAAATCACTTCCAAGAGAGGCTGTTACATTGTAAAATAAAATATGATCTGGGGATAAAATAATTGGTCTTTGTGTATTGCATATGTACAAATGATTATATATGTGGAGATCATCTAGAAGGATACATATGACCTATCATTACTTTTACCTCTGGTACAGGAGGGGCCTGAAAGAAATAGTTAATCTCCACTATAAATCTGATATTTCCAGAAATTCATGTCATGTGCATTTATTATTCAAAAATTATAATGCAAAATCCAAGTATTTTCATGATTACCTATAACTTTGGGTATAAGTTTAAGTCATATTCTTTAGGTTACTTATAGATTATTTATCATTTTATATGTATGAATGTGTTGCCTGCATGTTTGTAAGTGCACCCATGTATGCCAATGCCAGCGGAGGTCAGAAGAGGGTACTGGATCCCTTGGAACTGCTCTGCAAGATCAGCCAGTGCCCTCAACTGCTGAGCCAACTCTCCAGCTCCCCCAAAATGTATCACTTATATTTTGTAGTGTTTAATTGCATATTTAATATTTTTCTGAATTTTCCTTGACTATGACAGTATTTCTTTACAATTAGTCTAGGCTGGACCCAATCAAACTCAACAGTCCTCCTGAATTATATGAAAAAAGATAGATTGGGTTTAAAGTTTAAAGAAGTCAAGGATTGTTATTATATGGGAGAAAGGGGGTCAGAGAGCTTTGAATATGCAGATCCCATGCAGCAGTTAGCAGAAGAGCTCCCCTCTAGCAGGCCAAAGAGAAGAGCAGGTATGCACAACTATGTGAATGTGTGAACAACAATTAGAAAAAAAAAGTCGACAATGAAAATTATGAAAGAAATTATCGTTTGTTTAAATGACAAAATCCTAAGTAGTGTTACAAGCACAGTTTAGTGATAAGGGATGTCACTCAGTGGTAAAGCATGCATATAGTATTTATTAAGCTCTAAATTTCATCCCCAGCACCAATAAGTATATAGATAAAAACAAGAATATGTTTTGGGGGCTGGAGAGGTGATCTACCAGTTAAGAGCACCAGCTGCTCTTTCAGAGGACCTGGGTTTGGTTCCCAGCACCTACACAACAGCTAGCAACCATCTGTAACTCCAATCTTCTGCACTCCTTGAGCATTGCATGACATGGGTACATTTACATATATTCAGGCAGTACGTTCATACATAGAAGAAATAAAAATAATGAATAAAATAGTTTTTAAAGTAATACCTTTTCTATAGCAGTCAAATTTTCTTCTTATTAAAATTATTCATGTTCTTTTATAGTGACACTCTTACTTTAGACATCATTTTGTGTACATTTTGTAGACTTAATATTACCCTTTCAGTAGATCATCGGTGTTTAAAGAAGTATTCATTGTTTATCTATATATCTACAATGAAATATCCTTTTTAATTTGACAAAGCTATAAATGCTCTTACATGATTGGCTGGAACATTTAGAAAGAGAGGCCTGAGCTATTAAATACAAAATTTAAAAAAAAACATAGAGATAAAAATGTAAATGCTAGTCAATAACTTACTTATTTAAATGCTTTGCTGAGAAACATGGTAATGAAGGGCTAGAGAGATGGCTCAGCAGTTAAGACCACTGGCTGCTCTTGCAGAGGACCTGGGTTCAGTTCTTAGCATCTGCATGGCAGCTAACAACCATCTGCTACTCCAGTTCCAGGAGATCTGACATGCTCTTCCGATTTCTGAGGGCATTGCATGACACAGTACACTTAAATACATGTAGGCAATTACATTCATCCACATAATAAAATAATAAATAAATAAATTATTTTTAAAATAACAAATAAAATATTTTAAAATTGTCAACCAAAAGACACTCCCTTCATGCCCTAGTCCAACGTAGTTTATATAAATTCATATTTGATCATTTATTTGGCCTCTTTCTGTTTTTTTTTTATTGGGAGTACCCAGGGCTATAAACTTCCCTCTTAGGACTGTTTTTAAAGTATCCCATAGGTTTTGTTGTGTTGTATTGTTATTGTTATTTAGTTCCCTAAATGCTTTTATTTCTTTCTTTATTTCTTCCTTGACCATTTAGGAGTGTGTTGTTTAGTCTCCATGTGTTCTTGTAGAGAGTAGGGCTTATCCTGGTGTTGATATTGAGCTTTATTGCACTGTTGTCTGGTAGAATGCATGAAATTATTTCAATCTTTTGTATTTGTTGATTTTTTTTTCTGTGTCTCAGCAAATGGTAGATTTTGGAGAATATTCCATGGGGTGCTAAGTAGAAAGTGTATTCTCCGTATTTGGGTGGAATATTCAGTAGATGTCTGTGAGGTACATTTGGTGTATTGTATTGTTCAGTTCAGATGCTTCTCTGTTTATTCTTTGTCCAGTTGATCTGTCCGAAGTGTTCAGTGGGGTATTGAAGTCCCCTACTATGAGTGTACTGGGGTTAATCTGCGCCTTGATGTCCTGGAGAACTGTCTTTATAAAGTTCAGTGCACCAGAGTATGGTGCATATATATTCATGACTGTGAAATCATCATGGTTAACTGTTCTTTTGATAAAGATATAATGGCCCTCTTTGTCTCTTCTTTTTTACTTTGAAGTCTATTTTGTCTGATATTAAAATGATCTAACACTGCAGCTAAATACATTTGAGAAACAACAAAAAACGAACCCTAAATGCAACAGACAGGAAGAAATAACAAAAATCAGAGCAGAAATCAATGAAATAGAAACAAAAAGATGATGCAAAAAATAACCCAAAAGTTGGTTCTTTGAAAGAATAAACAAGATTGACAGACCTCTAGACCAGTTAACCAAAATAAATAAATGAATAAATAAAATAAATAAATAAATAGCAACTCCAAGTCAGTAGAATTCATGATGAAAAGGGAAATGTCACAAGAGACAACAAAAAGATCCAGACAATCATGTGAGAATACTTCAAAAAACTATACTAAGTTTGAAAACCTAAGAGAAATTGATGAATATCTGAAATCCTGGGAATCACCAAAGCTTAACCAAGAAGAGATTGACAGCTTAAACAAACCCATAATATCTGAAGAAATTGAAAATATAATAAGAAACATCCCAACTAAAAAAGCCCAGGCCCAGATGGTTTCACAGAAGTCTATAAAACATTTAAAGACATACAACTATTATTACTTCAAATGTTCAGATGGAAACAAACATAGGGGAATCTCCCAAATTCCTTTTAGGAAGCCAGCATCACTCTAATACCAAAACCAGGAAAAGATACAACCATAAAAGACATAAAAGAGAACTAAAGACCTACCTCATTAATGAACACAGATGCAAAAATTCTCAACAAAATACTTGTAAACTGCATAGAGAACCACATCAAAAAGATCATCTATCATGACCAAGTTGGATTCATACCAGAGATGTAGGGATGGTTCAACATACATAAATTAGCAAATATCATAAAACCCATAAATGAACTGAAAGACAAAAACCACATGATAATCTCAATTGATGCAGAAAAAGCCTTCAACAAAATCCAGCATCCCTGCATGCTTAAAGTCCTAGAGGGAAATGGACTGGAGGGAACATTCCTCAAAGTAATCAAAGCCATATACAAGAAACCCACAGACAACATCATCCCAAATGGAGAAAAGTCAGAAGCATTCCCCTTAAATATAGGAACTCACCAAGGCTGCCCCCCTGTTGTCACTCCTCTTTAATATAGTTCTTGAAACACTTGCTAGGACAATGAGGCAAGAAAAGGAAATTAAAGGAGTAGTACTTGGAAAAGAGGAACTCAGCTATCCCTTTTTGCAGATGATATGAGATTTTACTTAAGGGATGTTAAAAACTCCACCAGAAGACTCCTAGGATGATTAAGAGTTTCAGTAAAGTGGCAGGATACAAAATTAACCTAGAAAAATCAGTAGCCTTTCATTACACTAACAACAAGCAACTAAAAAAGGAATACAAGGAGACTTTCTGTATTAGTCACTTTTCTGTTGCTGTGATAAAACACCATGACCAAGGAACTTATAAAAGGAAGAGTTTACTTGAGCTTACCATTGACAGTTCCAGAGAATTCGAGTCCATTGTGGCAGGAGGCATGGCAGCTGGAGACTGGAGCAGCAAACAGAGAGTCACATCTCGCAATGAGCACAGGAAGAAGAGAGGCGGCAACTGTAGATCACAAGGCTTGTTAAAACTCACTAAGCCTGTCCCCAGTGACACACTTCCTCCAGCAAAGCCACACACCCCAAGACCTCCAAAAACAGCACCACCAACTGGAGACAAACGTCTGAATAACTAGAGCCTATGGGGACACTCATTCAAACCACCACATTCCACTCCCTGGCGCCCATAGGCTCCTGACCATATAAAATGCAAAATGCATTCAGTCCAACCCCAAAAGTCACCATAGTCTCCACCAGTTTCAATGCCATTCAAAAGTCCACAGTCCAAAGTCTCTTCTGAGACTCAGGCCAATCTCTTAACTGTAAGCTCCTGTAAAATCAAAAGACAAATTACATACTCCCAACATACAGTGGAACCGGATACACATTCCCATTCCAAAAGGGAGGAATAGAGGCATAGTGAGGAATTACTGGACCAAAACAAGACCGAAAACCTGCAGGGCAACACCAAGTCCAGTAGCTCCACATGCAACTTCTGGGACTTGACTTCCAAAGGGCATAGATGGCACAGCTCTCCCAGCTTTGCTTGCAACATACATCTCTTTCTTAGGCTGGTACCACTCCCTGTATGCAGCTCTCCTTGGCAAATATCTCACAGGTCTGGCATCTCGAATGTCTTCTTGGGGTCTCCGCTGCCAACCAGACTTCACATTCACAGCTTCATGCAATGGCCTATCAGGGCCTACTTTATGCAGGGACACCCTTGCTGTACTCTGCCTGACCTTGGCAGCTCTCTGAAACTGTGGAGGAAGAACTGATGGCCCCTTCGCTCTTGCAAACTTCATGCCTCTAAAGCCAGCACCATGTGAATGAAATTGCTGTATCTGGCTGCAAGTTTGGGATGGAATCTCTCCTACTTTAACCACATTTAAAATTTTTCTCTGGGCAGGTCTTGTTGGAGGATTAGCTGGGTGTGGTCTTACCCTGAAGGTACTGATTCATTTGTTTACTTGTAAATCTCCAGGCCTCTCCTTAATCACTTTAGTCTCCTTATGAAAAGGAGCCTCTCTTTCAAAAGCCTTGGCCATAACTTTAATCTTCCTAGTGTACTTTTCAGATCCAAACTGTACATTCTGTATTTCCTTCTGCCCCATTTGTTCTTCTTCACTGTATATCTGCACAATATTCACCATTAAAAGCCACGCCACCATTTCTATGTTAGGCTGTCTTGAAATATCCTCCACCAAAGACATCAGTCCATTGCTTCTCAACTTAGCATCAGGCAAGCATTTGGGCTGTGGGCAAACTGCTGCCAGACTCTTTATCAAANGGGCTTTTAAGGTTGTACTGTCTTAGGTTGTGATTAATGTTAACATCATACTTTGGGGATAAGAACTGGAAAGGTGGAGGTTTAATAGTGATGTGTTTTGTGTGTCAAGTTGACAAGGGGCCAATATTTCTGTTCTAGTCTGTCTTCCATTGCTGTGACAAAACACTCTGACCAACACCAACTTGGGGAGGAAAGGGTTTATTCAGCTTACATCTCCTGGGTCACAGTTCATCACTTAGGGAGCCCAAGACAGGAACTCAGGGCAGGAACTTGGAGGCAGGAGCTGAAGCACAGGCCATGGAGGAATCTGTTTACTGGCTTGATCTCCTGGCCCATGCTCAGCCTTTTTCTTATACCATACACAACCACCTGCCCAGGGTGGCACCGCTCATTGTGGGCTAGGCCCTTCCACACTGCTCAACCATTAAGACAATACTCAACAGATGTGGCCACAGGCCAATCCAATGGAGCCAATTCCCCAACTGAGGTTCCCTCAACCCAGGTGTGTCAAGTTGACACTAAAGCTATCCAGCACACTGCCTAAATCTTTATTTTCCCCTGGAACCACATCTTTTGCAGCCATGCTTTCTTCCAGGTCTCCATTAGAATGGCCCCTTTAAGATCTACAGTAGTCAACAGCCTTTCTAGCCCAAAATTCCAAAGTTTTCCACATTTCTCCAAACATTCACATGGTCAGGTTCTTCACAGCCAACAGCCCACTCTCTGGTACCAAATTACTGTATTAGTCACTTTTCTGTTGCTGTGATAAAACACCATGACCAAGGAGCTTATAAAAAGAAGAGTTTATTTGAGCTTACGATTGACGGTTCCAGGGAATTAGAATCCATTGTGGCTGGAGGCATGGCGGCTGGAGACTGGAGCAGCAAACAGAGGGTCACATCTCGCAATGAACACAGGAAGAAGAAAGAGGGCAACTGTAGACCACAAGGCTTGTTAAAAACTCACTAAGCCTGCCCCCAGTGACACACTTCCTCCAGCACGGCCACACACTGCAATACCTCCAAAAACAGTGCCACCAACTGAATACCTAGAGCCTATGGGGGACACTCATTCAAACCACCACACCTTCCGAGTCACAATAGCCCCCAAAACAATAAAATACCTAGGAAAAAACCTAACCAAAGACACCAAAGATCTCTTCAACAAAAATTTATACCCCTGAAGAAGGAAATTGAAGAAGATATCAGAAGATGGAAAGACCTCCCATGCTCATGGACTGGAAAATTTAATATAGTAAAAATGTCCATTCTACCCAAATTAATACACAGATTCAATGTAATCCCAATTAAAATCCCCAAGAATTTCTTCACAGGCTTGGGTAAAAATATTTAATTTCATATGGAAAAACAAAAGACTCTGAATAGCCAAAGCATCCCTGATCGAAAATAGCGATAAAAGGGGGATCTCTATACTAGACTTCAAACTATACTAAAGGGCTGTAGTCATTAAAAAAGCTTGGTATTGGCACAAAAACAGACCTGTAGAACAATGGAACAAAACTGAAGATCCAAACTTGAGCTCATACAATTTCAGCCACCTCATATTTGACAAGGAGGGCAAGAAGACACAATGGAGGAAAGACAGCATCTTCAGCTAATGGTGTTGGCAAAACTGGATCACCACTTGTAAAAGAACAAAATTAAACCCCTACCTCTCACCCTATACAAAAATAAATTCCAAATGTATCAAAGACCTCAACATGAAACCTGAAAATCTGAAGATGATAGAAGAAAAAGTTGGCAGCAACCTATAAGACATAGGCATAGGAAAAGACTTTTTAAACTATACAGCAGCTGTGCAGGAAATAAGGTCAACAATTGACAAGTAGGACCTCATTAAACTTAAAAGCTTCTATACAGGGAAAGAAACAAACAAGGAGTGAAAAGAAAACTCACAGAGTGGGAGGAAACCTTCACCCCCTGACACTTAAATAAAAAAAATGACTCACTCAAAAGATGGAGTAAAGAGCTCAACAGAGACTTCATAAGTGAGGAATTAGAGATGGCTTAGAAACATCTTACAATGTGTTCACCCTTGCTCATAATTAAGGAAATGCAAATTAAAACCACTTTAAGATATCATCTCACTCCAATAAGACTGGCTAGGATCAAGAAAACGAATGCCGCAGAAGTTGTGGGGAAAGGAGAACACTCATCTACTGCTGATGGAAAAGTAAACTCATACAACCACTATCAAAAGCAGTGTGGAGAACCTTTAAAAGACTCAAAATGAGCTTACCATCTGATCCAGTCATACCACTCCTGGGTATATACCCACAAGACTCATCCTACTGCAGAGATAGGATAAACATGCACAGCCATGTTTATTGCAACTCTCTTCACAATACTGGAGAAGTGGAACCAGCCCAAGTACCCCTCAACTGAAGAGTGGATAACAAAAATGTGGAACATCTACACAATGGAGTTCTATGCAGCAGTAAAGAAAGATGACATCATGCACTTTGCAGGTAAACGGATGGAACTAAAATATATTATGTTAAGTGAAGTAACACAGTCCCAGAAAAACAAACTACAAATAGTATTGCTCATCTATGGATGTGAGCACCAAGTACCTAGTTGTAAGGCAAACTGAGCAAGTTTAATGTTATATTCCTTGTGATCTGAAACAACTGTGCCCTTAAATTGTGAATCCTTTAACAGGTTCTAGAATTAACCTACCATTTATTTTCAGATTGTGGAATTTTGGTATATAAAATCAAAAAATGAGAAAATAAAAACTAGTTTGTCATGACATTATATCTAACCATCATATTTATTTTATGGGAGTGCTTCTTAGTATTTCTTATACAAGTCTGCTTGAGCTTTTGTCCAAGCCTTTTCTAAAATACACAGTAATTAAAAGTATCAGGCTGCTGTAACTTAGCCTTTCTGGATGCTTAACAACCATACTTAACACCCATACCAATTTTGCCTAGGAACTTAAGGGATAACTTTTATTACTTGCCCTCAGAGGTCAATTAAGACTATGCATAGGGCATCTCTTGAAATGTCCTGCAAATGTGAGTCACCAGTCTTCCTGTGCAGGGAGATCTTGGAGATCCACTAATGGGACTTGAGCCAGTGTCCAGTCTTTATGCTTCAAAAAGGGAAGTCTGGTCTAGCAAGACCTGAAGTTGACTTCTAGTGGATGGAACTGGTAAATGAAAAGCCAAAAGGAGCTAGGACTCCCGCCTCCTGAAAAAACCCAAGTGTCCCCTGAGGACCAGATCCTCAGCTGACCTTGAGAAAACAAAAACCTCAGTTAATCTGGGCTGTGTGGCCTTAAACATCCAAAAGGAAAGCATAAACAGAAATAAATAGTAAGGCCTGAGAAATTGTACTTCAGTTATAAAACTTGAGATCTTAGTAAAAAGACAAAAAGTTAAAAAAAAAAAGAGTACACTTGTTTTGCTGGTCTTACTGGGAAGTGCAGCTACCCAGTGGCTGCCACTGCTTTTTGCCATCCTTNAAAAAAAAAAAAAAAAAAAAAAAAAAAAAAGCACTTGTTTTGCCTGTCTTCAATTACCTTGTGGCTGCCACTGCTTTTGCCATCCTTCAAAGACATGAGATACAGCTTTTCAACCTTCCAATATGGACTGAACACTCATGTCTCTCCAAGAATCCTCCAAACCTTCAGTGCTGAGACATCCAGTTTGTGGACTGAGCAACTACTGGGATTTCAGCCTCTTCAGAGTAGAGAATGCCATTGTTGGACTAGGTTGTATCACGGAGACCAGCACAGGAAGATCAAGACAGGATGCAGTGCTTACTGGACCTCATTTGGTGACCACAAGAAGGGAAGACCCCAGTGTGGAGCACAAGGGCAGGAATGGTGGTTGTTTGGGCTTGACAAGGAGGAGACTTCAAACAGTTCCTAAGAAAAACATGACATCTTTCAGCCTAATGAGGAAAAAATAAAAAAAATATAAAAAATAAATCACAAGCTGAAGATGCTAAAACCTATGACATCATAATCTTGATATATGGGTGGCATGCATATATGCATATTTTGGAGTGATGCAAATTGGAAGCAACAACAACAACAACAAAGACTGGGTCAAAGAACTGACTGAAACAGTGACCTTTTGCCTGAAACAGTAAACTTCTGCATCGAAAATTTTAAAAGAGACTGAGAAAAAAATGAAAAACATTTATGGTAGAATGCATGAGCTCTGGTGAGGTGGGGGGGCAAGAAAGGAGGAATGGATCTAGATTTGATTGGGAAATATTGTATGAAATGCACAAAGCTTCAATAAAAAATTGGCTTTGAAAAAATAAATACACATTTGAGAGAGGATGTTGTGCCCATTATAAAATGCAATTTAGAATGCAACTTCTCTAAGAGACTATAAACCTTTAGACACACTTAGAGTTACATTTTCTCAGATTATCTTTGTGACATCTGTTTCACCTATGTACTTTGGTTCATCTGTTGTCCTATATATAATTGTTTACATCACTTTTTCTTCTAGAGTGTAACTGCTCTTTGAAAGCAGCACCTCACAATTCCAATCCCTATCATAGGGTGTTTACCTGGTGTTTACTAAATTGTAATTAAATAAACTGAAAAAAATCTTGGGCAGCAAATTTGATCAGGGTACAAATATATACTGATATGGTTTGCATATTTTTTCATGATAATATGATAATCTCAGCAAGAACATTCAGAGATTATACCTTACTTCTGAGTATAGAGTTGAAGATAAGGAAGCTGTATAGTTAGTGCTGTAAATTGAAATTGTTCACCAGAATTCGTGCACTGTGCTCAGTAAAGCAGTATTGGATGTTCAGTATTGTGGAGGGTAGTTGTGTCATTGGGACAGAATCCTCATGAATTTATAAATTGATTAATCCCTTGCTCATGGAAACTATTTAACTATTGTAGGAATCTGGTCCCCTTTTCCTTCATTGCATATAGGTGCTATTAAATTATGCTCAGTCAATATCTTTTTTAGCCCATTAGTTACTACTACTGGCTGGTGTTCAACTATGAAGAGTAAGTTAGAATATTTTTATTACTTATAATAATTCTATTTTCCATCTAATGTTATATTAACTTAGCTGCCATTAGCTGTCCTAATTAAGTATAGAAAAGATTTGCCTTAACTGCTCTACTTGTCATTTTAAAAGAAAAAGGAATTTGATGTACTAAGGCCTAAAAATAAATTAAATGATTCTGGACTATTCCAAGTCCTAGTCTGCTGACTTTCAGATCACTGGCATGCTTTAATATATTTAAAGCTTTTCACTTAAGAGAATATGGTGCAGATAAAATAATTACTTGCTTATATATCTATATTTTAAATGAACATAGTAATATTTTTCTATGTGTATTTTATATAGCTACGTGTAAGTATATTCTGTAGGTTGTGATGTTGATTATAATAATTTTTTCAAACCAGATAAAACAGCATAATTAGACCATTTGTTATGCCAACGAGCACATTCATTTTGTCTATTATAAGAAGTTGACCATCAGTTTCTTCAAAATTTATGTGTATTTGTGGGTTCCTTGCTTGTCTATATTTGCAACATGTACATGAAGATGCGTTCAGAACCCAGAGGACATCAGATCCCCTGGAACTGGAGTTAGAGGTGGGTGTGAGCTACCCCATGTGGGTACTGGGAACTGTGTCTCCAAGAGCAGTAAATACTGTTAACTGAGCCATCATCTCTCCAGCCCCTTGACCATCAGTTTTCAGCTTATAATTAACTCAAATTACAGTGAATATATAAATACAAGATGTATGGTTTTCTCCATTTATGTAGCTCCCAATCCAGGTTCTGACCCTATTGTACAATTTGTAATTCCAAGATGTCAGACAACATTCATGCTGAGACATAAGGCTCCTAGTCAAAACTGACTTTGCACTTCATCAGTTTAAAAAGGACCGTTTGGGGCTGGAGAGATGGCTCAGTGGTTAAGAGTGCTCACTGCTCTTGCAGAGGACCTGGGTTCGATTCCCAGCACCCACATGGCGGCTAAAAACCGTCTTTAAGCCAGGTGTGGTGGTGCACACCTTTAGTCCTACTACTCGGAAGGCAGGGGCAGACAGAGGTCTGTGAATTCAAGGCCAGACTGGTCTACAGAGTGAGTTTCCTACTGGTCTACAGAGTGAGTTCCAGGCTAGCTGGGGCTACAGGGAGACCCTGTCTCAAAATAAGGGGGGGGGGATACTTTTAAAGACTCATAAAATAGATATTAATACATGCCTACATTAGGAAGAAAAAAATGAGATAAAAAGCCCTAAAACAAGATGCAAAGTAGTAAAGAAAAACTTCAAATGGTGGGAAACCTAAATTAACAGCATCACCAAGAAGGTGACTATATTTCGAGGCCAGATGTCAGCAGGAGCTCACGATCCAGAGCACAGTGACCACAAACCAAAAATCATCCATCACCTGAGACGAGGCTAGAGAAGGAAGAAACAGATTTGAGCATCAAATTACACCCAATAACAGAAAGATTATATAGAAATGTAATGGCTGGAAGAAACATAGCTGCAACTCTTATTTTCAAGTAATCACCATGGATACACTGATAATCCCATGGGCCCTGTCTAGCATGCTCTATCACTGGCACAGAGCTAAACAATTATTAAAGAAAAAAGTGAGAACTGTAGAGAAAGAACTTAGAGATTGCAGAAATGTCAAATTTGTTTCAAATTAACGACAAAGTAAACTCATTGCACACAGACAGGGGTACCCAACTTTCTTGGGCCACTGGAGAAAAGGTTAAGCATTGTAATATACTCTTGAGCCATGTTCAATGCTGTTAGGCATGCCAGTTTTTAATTGAGCTTTCCTTAAATCTTTAAGAATTCTATGCTGTTTGGTTTTTGCTTTGATGAGACCCTTGAAGGGCACGGTAGACCCTTCCCTTATGTCTGTCAGCACGGACTTGGTGGGGAGCTGTCAGCAAGCGCCCATTCCCTGCAGTCAGTCTGCTCTCAAAGCAAGCCAGCTGTTTTAGAACTCTAATCACTGAGAACACCCCAGTTGCAAAGGACCATTGCACTGAAACGTTGCTCCTGCTACAGTAGGCCTTCGTCAAGTCACAGGCTCCCTATATAATAGGAAAGACAATATCCCAGGCAAGACAAACTTTCATGAACTTGCAGCTACTGTGAGACAATTTAGGAGCGGAGCCTGTCTTCAGTAAATCAACAGGAAGCCAATGACGAGTGCAACAGAAAGCTGTGCTGTGATTGGTGCAAAATCAATCCTTACTTTGCATATTGCACAGCCACTGAACCCCATCTGGATCTATAAGCCATTCACTCGTGAAATACCTTGCTGTTCCTATACTATCCCCAATAAAAGGATTCTGATTATCCCTTTCTTGCTTGTTTTTGATTTTTATCAAAAGTAGAGCTTGTAGCGCCACAAAGGGGAGGCAGAGAACCAAGCAGCAAGGAGCAAGGACAGCCTCCACCAAAAGACTGTGGAAGTGTAGAGAAACTAAGAGAAAATGAAGGGTGAAGACTGTGGAATGAAAAGGTGTTAGGTAACAGTCTATAGGCCCTGGTTGCTGGAAGAGCTCCTGGAAATTACCATGTCTTGAATGGTTAGGACCTCAACTTAGACCTCCAGAAGTGTAACACTAGCTGGTGCTGATAGCTGCCAAGAGAGTCACTAATTATCTAGAGCCAGGACACACTGGCAAGAAGAACTGAAAGCAGTAAGCCTTTAACTGGAGTACCTACAACCTGTAAGTACTGGCTTATAAGACTGGGAACCCTTAGACTATAGTTTTAGGGGGCACTCAGCACTTACCATCTCAGAACCAGTATTAGAAGGGTTCTCTTTACATACTCATAATTTACAACTCAAAAAAGCAAAATCATGTCAACAAATATATTGCTAACAAAATTAGCTAAAGAAAAAATAATTGATTTGGAAATCCTCCTTCTCGGCACTATAAAAGGCATGGTTCATTGTCATTATTTAGATCCCATGTGTAGAAATTCATCTAGGCATCAAAATTTATGTGTAACTTCAAAATAAATACATCATTTTTGCTGCATGCTGGGTGCCATGTTTCTAGCTGGGGTCAAAGATGGTGATACCCTGACTCCTTGTATCAGCTCTCATATAGTAATGACCAGAGACTAGAGAAAGCAAGGTGCTGCAATGTGAGAAGCGCTGGTTTCAACTGCAACTGTTAAAGTTTGATTCCCAGCTCCAGCTCCTGATTGAGGGCAAAGAGAAACAGTCCTTTCCTACGTCTGGATCCTGTTTTTGCTTTTGTAATATAAAGAACATAAAAAATTCCAGGACACATTGTATAGGTTTTTATTTTGGAATTATTTATTTATTTATTATTTATTTATTTATTTATTTATTTTCTGACTTGAGGTAATACTTCAAGTGAGAGGTAATACTTCAAGTGAGATTTTACCCAGGAGCAATATTCAGTTTTCTTGAATGTCAGCACTTGCAGAGACAGTGTAGAACTCATGGAAGTGTTTAATGAGATCTGATTTCAGAAATTATTAAACAGAGATTATGAATCCTAGACAAGATATCTACAAGTTTAAATGTGTACCTAAATGGAATACGAGATGGGTATAAGAGAAAAAAAGTTTTTTAAAGAAAACATAAAGAAATAATTGGCAAGAAATTCTAAGAAAATATTTAAAGAAACAATTTCCAAGAATTTCTAATAAGTGTAGAGATATATGATTCTACATGTTGAAAAAAAAGTTCATAATGTACCAAACAGAAGCAAAATAATTAAACAAACAAGCAGCAAATATAGCCATAAACTGGAACACACTGTAAAGTAACTTCTACAAATAAAAGATTCTAAACCATTTGGTACATAATAAAATAAGTGTGGCAGATGACTCCTCTGGTACTGTTTGTGGCACAGTATGAGGTCCCAGGTTCAATCCCCAGCCACCTAAGAAGCTGTGCATGGTGATACACACTTGTAATCCCAGTGTTGGGGAGGCAGACAGGAAGATGACCTGGGCTCACTAGCCAGCCTACCTTGCCTAATCAATGATGAGTCCGTGTTCCCAGTGAGAGACTCCACATAACAAAATAGATAGCCCTTGAGGAAGGGCACTCAAGGTTGACCTCTGGTCTCTATAAAAACATGCACACCCCAACTAACTTCAAGAACACATGCACATGTACATGAACATAGACATACCCACAAGGAAGAAAGGACAAAAATGTATAAATGATTTATATTATAGTATAGTATAGTATATTTATTATAAACTGCAAAGTGTTTGCAAATTAAACTTTCCTGAGAAGCAGACACTTCTAGCTTTTATGTAGAATTAGATAAGTGAAAAAGATAAAAATTGAAATGACTTTGTGAGCTTTGCTCCTTTTGGAGGTGTAGGAAATGATGTTGGGGTTACAAGATTCAGAATGGGAGGAGACAAAGAGAAATCCCAACCCTTGACAAATGGAAAGTTGCCCGTGAGTGAATCATCCTTACATGCTTCACCACCATTTCCAGTTCACACTCACTAGGCCTCTGAATTCTTTAACTGTTCTAGATTTCTTCCTTGTATCACCCATGGTAGCTAGCATTTTGGGGAACTCACATTAAAAACTGTAAAAATTAATCATGATTAAAGAGAAAAAGGGATAGTGAGGATGAAAGATGAAAAGTGCAAAACAGAAATAAAAGAACCTGAAGAAATCAATTCAGACCTACACATCCACTATTACATTGCTTATTTGGTTGTGAACATTTATTACTTTCATTTTCTGTAAATTATGAAATCCTGATATTACACAATAAGAACTCACGTGCTTCATACAAGGGAGCTTAAAGAAATATTAAAATTTATATTTATTAAATTCAAAGTAATTTCTTGAAGACATGGAAATATTATTGGTGCATTTTTAATATCTTTCTTTCTTTTTCCTCTCCCTTGGATTTCATACAATATGTACCTGAAAGTTTAGTCTTTATAAACATTGCTAGTGTTGTGCTACTTTCTTATACAAAGATTTAAATTTGTTCAAAATTGTTTCCAGCACCAATTCCATATGATTTTCTCCTGATGTATAATCTATCCTTTGTTCTCAGCATACTTTAAGAATAATTATCCTTACTTCACTTGTAAGGAATTGTAGTTTTACAATTCCTCTAAACAACGTTCACTTAGATTAAAACCTTAACTCTTTTGTTTTCAATTCTATAAGGTTCAGAACAATGGTTTTTATCTCCGAGAATGCTATTTCTTCATTCTTTTTTCTTTTTGGTCTTTTCGAGACAGGGTCTACCTTTAGCCCCAGCTGTCCTGGAACTCACTCTGTAGACCAGGCTGGCGTTGAACTCACAAAGATTTGCCTGCCTCTGCCTCCCGAGTGCTAGGATTAAAGGCGTGTGCCACCAAGCCCGGGTATCTATTTGCGCATTCATTCTTAACCATTCTAAGGATCCTCCCTTCTTTTTTCTTTCTATTACTTCTTTTTTTTTCATTTTTTAGCAATAAGTAATAATTTATGAGTATAAGCATCCTTCATGTAAAACCAATTTGCAAGCAGTTGTGCCCAAACCCACACAGTCCAAGGGTCCCATCATACAGAGTGGGGGGTGGGGGGGCTTGTATGTACAATCAAGTTGATCAAATAAGTGTCCAGTCTATATTGCTGTAGTTTCACCATTCACCCCAATTGCAGTGGAGATGTTATAAGCTTACAAGGATCCTCCCTTCTTAGTGGCCATCAGTCCTTGAGATTGTGGAATAAAGAGAAGGCAGACATAGGACTTGCTTGAAGACTTTAAGTCATGAGGTTGTGTGATGTCACCATCAATGGAGCAAGCAGTGCAATGGCCCCAACTGCACTTCAATACTCACATGGCATAAAAAAATTGTCATACAAGTTGAGTCATCTAATGTTCGGGGGTATTGGTTTATTTTCTGAGAAAGAGACTCCATATGTATAGGCTGGTTTTGAATTCATAATCCTCCTGCCCCCTTCCCAATTGTTCAGATTAGAGGCATTCACCACCATACCTGGCAGAGCTGAGCTGTCTGAATTGCTTCTCTAATGCCTGCATTATGACAGAGTAACCTAAGTCATTCAAATATATTTCTACATGGAGTTTCTTCACAACACTCAATTTGTTGACAATTAAGATATGCTCTGTATTTGCCCTTGCATTTTAATGAAAGTGTCAGAGAACTAACATACAAACAAGATAATTTTAAGGTGAAGTTTATCAAATAAATAGGATAATACAACAAAAATTAAATGTAATTAATGAGAAATGATTATATAGAGGCATCAGGGCAAGTGTTCTGATGTTGGTTTGGAAAGGGCATAACATTTTTAGAATCAGGCAAAGAATACACCAAATAATGGGGTGAGAGGAATAGTCTGAGTGCGGGACACTGGTACACCATTTATATTTGACAGTGGCATCCATATGTGCATTAAATGAATACACATTTTTCTTCCTATGAAGTTCAACAAAATGAGTGTGTGTGCATCTATGCATATGTACACGTGTGTGCTCACATGTGTATATATGCGTATGTGAGTGTGTGAATGTATGTATCTCTGCATGCTTATGTATGTGCATATGTGTGCATGTGTCTGTTCATGTCAGTGCAACAAAGAACACTCTGCACTATTCCTCACTTCCTTTTCACATCCTGTGATTCCAAGATGATTGCTTGCCTTTCCACAGCAAGAGGAGACCCCATGCTGATAGCACAGTGCGCAGAGGAAGAAGTATCACAAGCTGAATTAAGAAGAACACTGGAATGAAAAGCTAATTCAGGTCCATTTGGATTATGATATGTATAGGTGTTACTTTTCTATTATTTCTCCTTACAGGAGAAAGGGTTTATTTTAACTCAGAATTCCAGGGAAAACAGTCCATCACAGAGTGGTAGGCAGGGAAGGCATGGTGGCCAGAGCAGGAGACTA
Organism: Rhizomys pruinosus; assembly: GCA_009823505.1. Classification (NCBI taxonomy): domain Eukaryota; kingdom Metazoa; phylum Chordata; class Mammalia; order Rodentia; family Spalacidae; genus Rhizomys; species Rhizomys pruinosus. Next base: position 1,090,683 of record VZQC01006501.1, read on the forward strand.
GCTGGCCATGGTGTGCCCACACTCCAGAAAACACAGTGAACAGAAGTGGGGCAGGGCACGTGCATCACACTTGGAAGAGCAGACACTCTTAGAGTTAGCATGCTTAATATAAGATACTGTGTATTAAAAGTGTTATCCTAAAACTTTAAAATATTGTACAGGAAGTCTAAAGTTAGCAATTTATTGAAAGCTAAACAGTATTGTGCTAAACAGACTCCCTACATTTATGTTTAGTTTACCTGTTTGTCTCAGCTGGACTTTGAAGAAAAAGATTCAACAATTAACAGTTGAGTGATTCTCATCATGGATCTCACATTTCTTTACTATTTATTTCTTAGATTGATTCATTGAACAATGTTATTTATTCAATGCACAGCATGTTATACTTTGTATATTGTATATTTCTTTTTTAATGAAATACTTTTATTGATTTTTTGTGTATTTCATACATCATTTTTCACTTCAATTTAGACATATTCCCCTTTCCCTGCCCCCACCCCACCCCAGATCATGCATTATGCCATACATGCCCTGCATCTTTCTCTTACTCTTTTTAAAGCTTTTCTCTGCAGAGGTTTATTGTTTGGGGCAGAATTTAACTTATCAAACAGTACTTTGACCCAGTCCTTTTGTTGTTTTTGTTCCCTCCCATTTGTATTGCTCCAAAATATGCCTATATAAACATCACATATGTACCAGAATTATGTCCTCTGGAAATAAACCGTATGTTAATTCCATGCATATCTATGTTTATTGCAGCTCTCTTCACAATGGTGAAGAGCTGGAACCAACCCAAATTCCTCTCAACCGACAAGTGGATAACAAAAATTTGGTACATTTACACAATGGAATATTATTCAGCGGTAAAGAAAGATGACATCATGAACTTTGCTGGTAAATAGATGGAACTCGAAGCCATTATGCTAAATGAAGTCACACAGTCCCCCCCCCCCAAAAAAAATGGGGAATGGTTTCTCACATTTGTGGATGCTAGCACCAAATCCCCCAGTTGAAAGCCAAGCTGAGCAACGTTATTGTTATATTTCTTTTTATTTGAAAGCAACTGTGCCGTTATAATGTGAATCTCTTAATGAGCCCTAGAATTAACTTACCACTTATTTTCAGACATTGTAATTACCATATATGGGTGGAAGGTATGTATTCATATTTTAGAGTAATATAAAATTAAAGGGAAAATGTGAACTCCCAAACATACTGTATATTTCTTATTACCATTTAGTTCATTGAACCTTCTGTTTTCATTTTTGGAGCATTTTGCAAAGGTCAGTCTAGAATCTGCTCTTTTGAGACAAAATAAATACTTCTGCTCAAAGGAATCCTTGTTCTGAGGTTTAAGATAGGCAAACATTTGTTACCGGAAACCACTTGCCAAAGAGTCTGATTACAGTTTGAAAAAATAAATGTTCACTGATTCCGAATCTCAGAGAACACAGAGATAAATATTCTCTTTTACTCCATCAGCAATGTCAATAAAGGAGAATAAAGAGTTTTCAAACCAAATCAAATTTAATTTAATTTTTCTCTTTTGAAAATAGTCTTGCATTTGTTATTTTGAGTAGAATTTCTGTTAAAAAGATGGAAAATTGAAAAGTTTTATTAAGATTCATGTCTTGTTAGATCATACAATAAAAGTAATCCTAGCTGGAAATTGAAAATACATGATCTAATCACAATGTTAACTTTTCTAATCTTGGAATTTATACTTTTCATTTTTATCTATTAGATAGATATTATTCTCCTGGCCCATTTACATGACTAATTCAGCTTCGTAAACTATTAAACACCCCACAAACAAAAAATGAAGCTAGATCCTAGGTACTATAGGAAAAAGTCCTTCAATTTAAATAATATTAAAGTAGGTAATTGGCACTAGCATCCACAGGTGAGGGATCCCTCATCTGTGGATGCTAGTGCCAATTACCTAGTTGTAAGTATTTCTTGTGTAGGGGCCCCTGAGCTTTTGTCCAAAGCAGTTGGGCGTAATGCATATTGGAAACAACAACAACAACAACAACAACAACAACAACAGAAAAGACTGCATCAAAGAACTGACTGAAACAGTGAACTTCTGCTCAAAACAGTCAACTTTCTCATGGAGAATATTGAGAAAGACTGAGAAAGAGATGAAAAGCATGTTTGGCAGAATGCATGAGCTCTGGCAGGGTGGGGGAATGGGCAGGAACACGGGTTTAGGTTTGTTAAAAAATAAAAATAAATTTATGTGAAAAAAATAATATTAAAGTGTATTAACAATAGTCTTTTATTCTTTTATGTGTTTGGCATTATTCTAAGCATTGTGTGTGGGGGGGAGTATAAGTGCATGTATTTTTTACACAGTGCATCAGATATAGAAGGTTATATTAATTTAGTACTTGAAAATATCTTATGAAATTGATATTAATGTCCTCATCCTTCCCAGTAAGAAAGTTGAAGCACAGAGAATACACCTAATCCTTCACAGGCCCTACAGGCTCGCACAGGTTTTTGCCTAAGTGTAAATGCAGTAAGAACAAATGAAGTTTTAAAATGAACAACAATATTCGCAAACATTTTAGATTTGACAGTGGCATCTGCGTGGTGCATTAAATGAATACACATTTTTCTTCCTATGAAGTTCAACAAAATGAGTGTGTGTGCATCTGTGCATATGTACATATGTGTGATCACATGTATATATGCAGGAGCATGTGAGTGTGTGAATGTAACTGTGTATGCATACATATGTGTGTGCATCCATGTATGTGCATATGTGTGTGCATGTGACTTTCTGTTCATGTCAGTGGAACTAAGAACACTCTGCACTATTCCTCACTTCCTTTTCACATCCTGTGATTCCAAGATGATTGCTTGCCTTTACGCAGATAGCAAAAATAGCCAACTAGGATGCCTTGTTGCTGGAATTTTAATTGCCTGGGAAAGTGAAGCATAAAATAGTATTGTAGCCAGAGCCAAGATTCAAAGTCAAGGACTATTTATGTCTGAGATTTATGAGGTACTTCTGCAGGCGCCTTCCTCAGCCCCCCTTCCAAGAAGTTACTGTCCTACACCTTTCCCTGAACACTACTATGCTGGCCCCTCCTTGGTCACGTGTATCACACTTTATCAAATTTCTTCTGGTATCAGACATGAAAGTCATGCTTATCCTGAAGTTGTATAAGTTTCTGATTAATATTAACCATGAATTTATATGCAGATATATTTGTAGCATATCATATACTACAGTGACTAAATTATGCATTTAGCCCAGATTTAGAAAAAAATTAAAGGTATAAAATTTACTTTTCATTTGCTCTTTTGCATTAAATCATGTCACTGCCAGATGAACCTGAAGAATATTCTAATAGGGAAGCTTTAGAGTGACACAGGGCATTCAGAAGGAGGGAGAAGAAAACCTTGCCACATTTTTATTTCCTAAGAATCCATCTAGGATAACTGCTCTGTGTACTTTGTGAGTTTCCCCGTGCAGCAGCATAGATGATTTAGCCCCAGGTTTCTAAGACAACAGACCAATCCCAAAGGACTATAAAATAGGAGAAGGGAAATGGCAGGCAAAGAAGCATCCTGAGCAAGTACCATCCCAGCTGAGACCAAGTGGAAACTTCTGTGCCTTGGTTGGGCCAAAGAGGAAGAAGGAGGGCCATATTCAGTCACACCTTAAGGCCATGTGTCCCTGACTTAAGGGATTTAACAGTGCTAAAAAGATTGAATTGTCACCCTCAGCAAACTTGATATAAAGCATTTAATCTATACCAGGTAATTTGCTGTGAAAGGCATGTAGAAGAATTTTTAGTTGGACTCTGATAATCTCCTGCTACTTATTTGACTGTGTAGAGAAGTAATCATGCTGCCTTCCAGTGCATGGGACCTTGAGATTCCCCATCTGCTTGCTCCTGGAGAAAGCTGCTCTGAAACTTGGGATATAGACCCCACTCTTGCACCTACAGGCCTGTGATCAATTGACTCTGTTCATGACACAAAGCATGAATTTATTTATGGAGCAAAATATTAGGAAGCTAGAATCAGCCACACATCAAATCAACTCAGCCAATTCCATCTTATCAACAATAACAATGTTATAAATTTTTCCATCTGATTTGTGCTTCCTCTTTCTTGTTTAACTCGATATTTAAGAAATGAACTAGGTATGATTTATTCTCTAAAACTTTAAAATGTACTTGCAATTTGTTGGGTTTTTTTTTTTTTTTTTTTTTTTAGTTTTATATCACGGACACAACAAACGACCACAATCTCAACAAGTTTAACCACCTCAAATTTATTATCTTGTCATTTCTGTAGGTCAAAAGCTCAGCACAGTAAGGTTAGAGTCTTTGCTTAGCATCAAAGCAAGCAGACGTCAAAGTGTTGGCTGAAACCATAGTTCTCAATAATGGCTGAGAGTCCTTTCCACGGCAACTGCTTGCTGTCAGAATTTATTTGTTCTTGAGTTTCCATAAGATGTGTTTTTCATCTTCAATTCAGCAGCAGTTCAGGGAACCCTTTCACGCCAGGAGTCTTTCCTACTTCTGCCCATCACTTCATAGAACTAAGGATTTAACCCAAGACATCAATGTACACTCTCTCACTGAGCTACACTCATAGCTTTGTATTGAAGTTGTAGTTCTTTCTCTTCTCTTCTCTCTCTCTCTCTCTCTCTCTCTCTCTCTCTCTCTCTCTCTTTCTCTCTCTCTCTCTCTCCCTGTGCCTTTGAGACAGGTTTCCACTAGATAGATGAATCTGGCCTCAAACTGGAGCATGTGAATATGCTGCCTCAGCTTCCTGAATGAGCCAGCTAGCTTGAATTGTTTTATTAAGATTATTTTAGGCCGGGCGTGGGGGTGCACACCTTTAATCCTAGTACTTGAGAGGCAGAGGCAGGCGGATCTTTGTGAGTTCAAGGCCAGCCTGGTCTACTGAGCGAGTTCCAGGACAGCTGAGGCTACAAGGAGGCCCTGTCTTAAAAAGACCAAAAAAAGAAAAAAAGATTTACTTTTTTTACTAAAATATTTTTTTGGGGGGGTATAAATGCATGTGAGTGAAGTTGCCTGTGGATGCCAGAAGAATATGTCAGATCCTCTAGAGCTTGGAGTTAGAAGTGGTTGTGAGCTACCCATAAGTGCTGGGAACTGAATTCAGGTTCTCTACAAGAGCTGCACAGGCTCATATCCGCTACGCTATCTCTCCAGCTCCTGGCGTGAGCATTTTTTTGACAACTTGGGTAATCGTACATAATTCAGGATAATCTTACATAATTAATTACATTCTGAAATTCTCCTTTGCATACAGTAGCATTGTCCAGGATATAACATTAGTAAGCAATATTCAAGGGGACCAAATTTCACTTAGATAATAACATTTTCATCTTAGAATTGAGACAGCTGAGATTCAGAAAAGAAAAAGAAGGAAAAAAAGGCAGAAGGTACACAGGTAATTTACAGTAAAGCTAGAATTAAAGGTAAGGGCATTTGAGTTTGGGATCGGTTCTCCTGTGACCCTAAAATTCCTCTGTCCAAGCCTAGGTTCACTGGGGAACAACAGATTTGCTTCTAATCAAATACAAGGTAGGGGTAAAATACCTACTTACACCAGGTGTATTACTTAATCTTCATTTCCGAGAATCACCATGGAAACAGACTTCTCTCAGAGTGTTTCCAGAAAGGAAAAACCCACTCTGGTGGTGGTGATACCTCTCTGTTTCCTGATTGCTGATGTAATGCTGACTCAGTCACATCCCACTCTTGCCTCCATGAACTCCATACCATGATAGAGTGAATCCTTTCTAAAACCAGGAGCCAAAATAAACTCACTCCTTCTTTAATTGCTTTTATCAGCTATTTTGTCACAGCAACAAGTAGACTAATAAATACACTAGGAAATAGATAGGCATGCTCCCTCTGTACTTCACAAGTCCTTTCCTTTTTTTTTTTTTTACTCTTTTTTCGTGCTTTTATTGATGTTTTGTGTATTTCAGACATCATTTTTCTTTTTTCTTTAATGTTTTTTATTAATTTTATTTATTTCTGTATGTGTATGAATGTACTGTCTGCATGCAAGTTTGTGCACCCGTGTTGTGCAATGCCGCGGAGGTCAGAAGAGGGTGTCGGATTCCCCTGGAACTGGAGTTCTCCTGGAATTGGTTTCAGATGGTTCTCAGCCGCCATGTGAGTGCTGGGGATCGATCCCGGGTCCTCTGTAAGAGCAGTCGGCGCTCTTAACCGCTAGGCCATCTCTCCAGCCCCAGATATCATTTTTCAATTCAGTTTAGGCATATTCCCTTTTCCCTTCCTCCTGCCCCACCCCAGATCTTGCATTCTGCCATAACTGTCCTGCATCTTTCTCTCAGTCATTTTTTTATGCTTAGAAATTCTCATTTTCTGGAGCTGTTGTCTTGGTCTCTAAGTTGGTGTTGGCAGACCAAGACAACAGCTCCAGAGAAAGTAGACTGTTTTGCTTCTCATCCACCTTTGCCCCTTTTCTAAGCCTAGGGAACAATCTGCGGAAGAGGGGGCGTGGTAGAATTGGGGTGAATGGTGAAACTACAACAATATAGACTGGACACTCATTTGATCAACTTGATTGAATATACAAGCCCCCCTCCCCTCCCCCACTGGATAGTGGGACCCATTAGCTGTGTGGGTTTGGGCACAACTGCTTGCAAATTGGTTTTACATGAAGAATGCTTGTACTCACAGATTATCACCTATTGTTAAAAAAATGAAAACAAAACAAAACAAAACAGAGAAAGATGCAGAAAAGTTAAGGCAGAATGCATGATCTGGGATAGGTAGGGGTGGGGTGTGGGGAAGGGAAGGGGATATATGCCTGAACTGAATTGGAAAATGATGTATGAAATACACAAAACATCAATAAAAAGAAAGAAATTCTCATTTTCCTCCATAAATTTTATATTACTCTAAAATATGAATATATACTCTCCAACCATATACAGTAGTCTTTTCCTTCTTTAACTTGATTTTTTTCTGTTTTAGTTCTCTTTTTACATACTTTCCTCTTCCTCATTGTGGTGGTTTGAATGAGAATGTCCCCCATATAATTTAAGTATTCAAATATTTTGTCCCCAGTTGGTGGCACTGTTCTGGAAGATCTTATAAGGTGCAGCCATACTGGAGGAAGTATGTCACTGGGGGTGGGCTAAGTGAGTTTAACAAGCCTTGGGGTCTCCAATCTCTCTTTCTTGATTTCCCATACTCATTGCAAGATGTGAACCTCGGCTTTCTGCTTCAGCACCAGCCACCATGCCTCCTGCCACAATGGACTCTAATTCCCTGGAACTGTCAATCAAATAAACTCTTCCTTTTATAAGTTCTTCCTTTTATAAGTTCCCTTGTTCATGGTGGTTTTATCACAGCAACAGAAAAATGACTAATACACTCACTAAGGAGGCAAGGTTATAGAGAGAATAAAAGGTAGATTAAAAATAAGGAAATACACCAGGCTTGGTGGTGTATGCCTTTAATCCTAGCACTTAGGAGGCAGAGGCAGGTGGATCTCTGTGAGTTCAAGGCCAGCCTGGTCTACATAGAGAGGTCCAGGCCACCTGGGACTAATGGGAGACTCAGTCTCAAAAAGACCAAAAAAAGAAAAAAAGAGAAAAAAAAGAAAAAGGAAATACAACCAAGTCGGGTGGTGCATGCCTTTAATCCCAGCACTAGGGAAGGAAGCAGAGGCAGGTAGATCTTTGTGAGATTAAGGCCAACTTGGCCTACATATAGAGTCCAGGCCAGCTGGGGTACAAGGAGACCCTGTCTCAAAAAGACCAAAAAAAAGGAAAAGAAATAAATGGAAATATGGTTTGAGAGGCAAAACACAAGAAGAGAAAGGGAAAAAAAAAAAAAAAACCAGAAAGATTCAGGGTAGAAAGAGGCAGAAAATTTACTGAAGCTCTGAGAAATAAGTACTTATGTAACTAGTTACGGTAACTACCACATGGAGGGATTAATTACAGTTTATCCCAGCATGGGCAGCAGTGGTTTCTCTATCCTGACGTAGGTTAGCCACTTCATTCCTTTACTGAGGACTGACCAGACACAACACAACTTTGCCTCATACCTTGTTTGCATTCCTAAGCAAAGCCTGAACATTGTTGACTAGGTCCCAAACAGAACATTCAATCCAGCCTTGAACCTCATGAGTCTTTAAATATCTGAGTATGTAAACAATTTGAGGCCAGAAGTTTTTCTTGAGGTCAGTTCGTGACATTTCTTCTGTCCTACTTAGCCAAAGACCTTAAAGAGAATCCTGGAGTCCTCCCTGCTGATAGCAAACTGTCAAGGCAACTTACTTCCCACTGCCCCTCTTTACTGCAGTCTCACACCTTAGACTTTCTTTTTCCACCTTTCCATTCAACCCTTGTTTCCCGGGCAATGTACCCTCAACTTTTTAAACAGAATGTTCCCATTGGAAGTTCAGAATTCACTATGTGGAGACATTGTTCTAAAAAACAGAAAAAAGAAAAGTGGTCTATTAAGTAGAACAGTTAGCAGATGACATTGATGCAACACAGTTATGGTACTAAGAGGTAAGCCTGTGATTTTCTTGCCCCCCCCCAGTGCTTTTCTAGACCCTCACTCCCTATTCAACAGAATCTTTCTTTAAGATACAGGCTGTGCCAATACATGAGGTCAGATAGAATTCCAAATGTTTCTAGGACACTTATTTCTCTTTCCCTCTTAACAAATCCTTTTTAAAGTGTCTTTATCAATACAGGCTGCTGTAAAATACCAAAACTGGGTGGCTGATATGCAACAGAAATGCATTTGTCATTGTTGCTGAAGTTGGAAAGTGTAAGATGAAGACATAGGCAAATCTTGAGACTGGAGGAGAGCCTTTGGCTCACAGGGCTGCTTTCTTGACCTTCCTATGGTGAGAAGGGCAGGTAGCTCTCTAGGGTTTTTATATGGACACTAGTCTTAAGCACAAAGCTCCACTTTCTTGTCTTGGTCATCTGACCAGAGGTTGCTCTTCTTACAGTATCACCTTGGAATTTAAGAATTCACCATAGCACCAGGTTCTTATGCTTTTCGTGACCATTACTTAACCACTGTCTACTTGATTTGCCAAGTATTTTTTACTTTATTTTATGTGTATGAGTGTATTGCCTGCATGTGTGTAAGTGCATCCTTATCATACAATGCCTGTGTGAGTCAGAAGAGGGATGTATCTCCTGGAAATGGAGTGAGGAACAGCTCTTAGCCACCATGTTGGTGCTGGGCATGGAACCCAGGTCCTCTGCAATAGCCGTCAGTGTTCTTAACCATTGAGCTATCTTTCCAGCCCCTTACCCAGGTTTTAAAGAGTCCTCTTTTTAAATTTTTTTCTTTATTTTTTTTTCATTTTTTAACAATAAGTAATAATTTATGAGTACAAGCATCCTTCATGTAAAACCAGTTTGCAAGCAGTTGTGCCCAAACCCACACAGCCCAAGGGTCCCACCAGCCAGCTGGGGGGGGAGGGCGATTGTATGTACAATCAAGTTGATCAAATAAGTATCCAGTCTATATTGTTGTAGTTTCACCATTCACCCCAATCGCAGCCCTTACATTCTACCAAGCCCCCTCTTCTGCAGATTGTTCCCTGGGAAAAGGGGCATGGGTGGACGAGAGGCAAAACAGTCTACTTTCTCTGGAGCTGTCGTTTTGAACTCTGGTCAATTCTGGCTGTTTCCTTTCATGGGCTGACAGTTTGTCCAGGAATAACCTTTTAATCCTACTAATGAAGCACAAGCAATTAGATATATAGGTATTTAAACAGTACTAATTGTTATGGTAGATTACTTTGGTATAGACACAGATGTTTGGATGGTATGTTAATCCATGAATTATGTTTTTTCTGTAAAATATGACAGGGTCTTACTGTGGCTTATAACATCTCCTAACCACTAGAGGATGTAAGCTTGTGGCATCAGTTGTGGGTTATTCCTCCAAGGAGAGAGCTAATAGCCAATTAGATTTGGGATATACAGACATATGGCTGCCACTGCTGTACAGTATTTCCAGGCAGGTGAGGTGTAGCTGGTGCTGACAGAGGAGTCTTGCTTGACTCAAGGAGACCTATATTTGCTTTATTGGTTTAGTGGCCTTTGGTAACACTCTCTGGTATTCCAGAGACCAACTGTACACTTGCAAGTGTGGTCTCAATACATCTTTGCCATGCTTACATTAGGTCTTTGACATAAGGGCCTTATCGCCTCTCTTCTTGCAGGTATCCCAGTTTACAGGAAAGAAGCCTTTACCTTTTTTTGGGGGTGGGACTTGGATCCCCTGGCCAACATCTCCTTGGTAGAATAGTCCATTTCTGATATCAGAGCTCTCCTGTATTAATATATTTTGCTTAAGTGCACAGCTTAAGGAGACTTTAGTATTATATTTGGTTCTGAATAGAGAATAATCCTTTTCACAGTTCCTATGTCTATTAATCAATTAAATAGCTTTCATTGTATTTGTGCATTTTCCTCTACTTTTATTGAAAAAATTCTATTGTAAAGATAATTCTTCCTCAAGATATTTAGGTTTTATTGCTTTTTGCTTATCAGAAAATGATTCATTATCAATCCTTACTTTCCCTTTTCTGCAACATTCAAACACTGTCAAGTCCTGCCCATTTCCATGTCATTCTTTGAGAGGAGAGTGTTTGAGATAGGGTTTCACTATGAAGCTTCAAGGAGATCTTGAATTCATGATCATTCTGCCTTAGTATCCTGAGTTCTGTTATTATAAGCATGTACCATCATACTTGGCTTTGTTGTTGTTGTTGTTGTTGTTTGTTTGTGGGGTTTTTTGGTATTTTTGAGACAAGGTCTCCCTTTAATCCCAGCTGGCCTGGAGCTTGCTCTGTAGACCAGGCTGGCCTTGAACTCACAGAGATCCGCCTGCCTCTGCCTTCCAAGTGCTGAGATTAAAGGTATGCTGAGATTAAAGGCATGTGCTACCATGCCTGCACAGACTTGGCTTTTTTTAAAAAAATGTGGTGAGTGTGTGTGTGTGTGTGTGTGTGTGTGTGTGTGTGTGTCACAAATATTTGTGTCCCTGGAGGCCAGAAGAAGAGATTGGATGTCCTGGAGCTAGAATTATAGTCAGTTGCCAGCCACCTGACATGGGACTTCTGTCTGGAAGAAGAGTAAGTACTCTTAATTCCCTCAAGCCAAGTATGAAGGAAACTTTATTCAGAGCCAAGTGATAGTACAGATAGTACAGGAAAGGCATACACACTGTCAGGGTCAACAGTGGGCCACATGAATGAAAGTACTCAAGGGCCTCAGTTATTGTTTGGAACTCCCTTTCATGGGGTTCAAGAGGAGGGATTTTGACAATAAAGGAAACTAGTGAGAATGTTTCTCTGTTTTGATTGACAGATTAGTTTATATAATGATTTTTTCTCCTATGCTTGTCCATTCATATAATGCATTTGTTTTAAATTACATATATGCCAAATTATGCATGGGAATAAGATGGTAAAGAGAGAATCTCTAAAGGTTTACTTGTAGAACACAATTTTCCTTAATGTGCATGCACCCCAAACTAGTTCAGACATACAGCCTTTCCATTCTTCCTACCTGTATACATTAGGAATATATTTGAACAGATACTCTAATTTGATTGTTGTTAGGAGTGGATAAAAGTACTACTCTTCACAGAGGACTGTGTATAGTGCCTGATGCATGTGGGGGGGGGTTGAGGTCAAAGGGGGGCATTGTTCAGAGAGAAGTGTGTATACATAGTGCATAAGTAAATGACCTATGCTGCTGTGGCCATTGTTAGAAGGGAGGTATGTGCATAAAGCAAACCAAACATAATCCTAGGTTACTAAACTATTCCCTGTGCTTGCTTGCCTCAAAAGAACACACGAAACATTACATAACTGAAGCATGGGAATGGTATTCTCTCTGCATGTCTTTAATACACAAAGAATGTCTTTATTCCCATGCTGCATCTTAGTTAATCCTTCATATTGCTCCTATATTTGACTTCTTAAAAAGCAGTATTCACTATTTCATTACTACCTCAGGGTCAGGCTTGCTCTAAAACTCAAGACAATATAGCTGAAAATATAGCCTAAGATTCCATAACTATATACCCATATACCACCACCCCTACCTCAAGAAAATAATGCAGGTTTTCTTAATGCCTTTCTGTCAAATTAAATAGAATTTTTAGTCTCTATTCCAGGGTCTTGACTTCCTTAAAGGCCTCTAATCCCTGTATTCACAGTGAATCAAGGAGGGTTACTGGGGTGTCTGGAAAACAAGGCCCTTACTTGTGGAACCAAGAACTTACCACGAGTCACTGGGTTTTTGCACCTCTGCCTGCCCTTTGCAGACAGCTTATAGAATTCATGCTAAGCCAGTATTGCTGCCTTTAATCCTTCACAGACACCTCTTCTATACTGGGATTGACCTCCTGACCACTTTCTGACTGTAGAGCTCCCTCTTACTCTTCTGAACTGAGCTTCAGATCTCTCATTGCTTCCTTGAACACTATTCCTACAGAACAGTTTAAATGTCTTTATGTCATCGCCATTGCATTTTTATGAATTTTGTATAAATATTATTATGTTCTGCATTTCAAACAGTATTTTAGGACCCCCAAATAATTATAATCTAAGGATAATTAAAGGTAGGAAAATAGTCATATGAAACAATATGTGTTACGTTTAATAGAGGAGTAATAATGGAACTTAACGGGACTTTTAAAACAGCAATGTTTTTGTTTAATGAACTTTGCAACTCATGTAACATCTTAAATACTTTGTATATCTGTTGCATTAAAAGCTTTTTTGAGATTTTTAAATTTTTATTTTACATGAGTGTTTTGTTTGAATGTATGTAAGAGCACCATGTGAGTGCAGTGCCTTCAAAGCACAGAAGAAGACATCAGATCCTCTGCATCTGGAGTTACAGGGTTGTGACCTACCACGTGGGTACTGGGAACTGAATCTGGTCTTCTGGAAAAACAGGAAGTACTCTTATCAGCTGGTCCAGCTCTTCAACCCCTGCATTAAATCCTTAACACAAAACAGTAAGAAAAATGTATCATTTTTAAACTAAGACAGAAAGAGATTTAGTAATCTCTTAAAAGCTTATAGTTATTCATACAAATAATAGGATCAGGATATGTTCAAGTTCACATGGGATAAATAGGTGACATCAGTATACAGTCATGATCTTGCCCTGTTGTACCATTAACACTCTTGCTGCTATCTTCCATACAATAAACTAAATGAACTGCCTGGACATTTAAAGACATTATTTTAATCTGACAGGATGAGCAAGCAGTAAACAGTATGTCAAAAGTTTAGGAAATAAACTGTGAAAGTTGGTCTGAGTTGTCAACTTGACAGGGTTTGGAATCAACCCAGGAAACACACTTATAGGATGTCTATGAGGATGTTTCCAGACAGACTTCACTGAAGTGGAAAGACCCATCCTCAACGTGAAAGTCACCTTCCAGCCGGAGGCCTAGGTATAGAGAGGTCTGGTAAAAAAGCCATGTTGCGCCAGGTGTGGTGGCGCACACCTTTAATCCTAGCACTTGGGAGGCAAAGGCAGGCAGATCTTTGTGAGTTCAAGGCCAGCCTGGTCTACAGAGTAAGTTCTAGGCCAGCTGGGACTACAGGGAGACACTGTCTCAAAAAGACCAAAAAAAAAAAAGCCATGTTGTCTCCCTGCCTTTGAATCTTCCTGAGACAGTGTGTCTATTGTGCAGCTGCAGCTATCCTCCAATGACATCAGACCAGGTTTTTGGCCTTCTAACAGGAGTTGAACACCAGAAGCTCTGCCTGGCCTCAGCATTGGACTGGGACTACTGAGGCATTCAGGAACCAAGCAAATTCTGCTTGTTCAGCTGGCAAGTGCCCCCCCCCTGCCACCCATAATGTAAACCAATTTAATCCCCTTTCATTTTATTACACACACACACACACACACACACACACACACACACTAGCACACTACTGGCGGTTAATCCTGTCTAATGCATACTTTTATTCATACTCAGTATAAACCCTCTGATATTGGCAAAACTCTGCCTCCTGAGTGCTGGGATGACCACAGGAATGGAGTTCCTAAATCTTGTCATCATGGAAAGTTGGCAACTTTGAACTGAGACAGTGCAAGAAATGCTGCCAGTCAGTCACATTAATCTGGGACTCTAGTTGTGAAATTGTATGCAGTAAGAATAGACACTGGGTGGATTTTAGAGCAAGCCTGATAGGCAAGAGCATTGAGTCCTGAAACACTAAGTGACCACAAGCCCAGTGCTCCTCGTGAGTTGCCTTCCTTCAAAATCACCAACTGACAAACTAAGACAGGCCGACCAGCAATCCTCTAGAAGTTCGAATAGCACATCTCGAATTAAGCATGACAGGCTTGGGAAGAGCATGTAGCTCACAAATATGTGGCCCATATCCTGAAGCATCTGCCCATGTGGCACCTTGCTCTAGTCATTCCTCTACCTTCATTCATGCCTGCATACGTACCTTGAAGATACCCACAGAGAAGGATCAAGCACAAACAGAATTAATGGTCAATTAAAATTGAGACTTTAAAGTAAATGTCTGCCTCTTTCGTGTATGCATGTGTAAGGGGTATATACTAGGGATTAGAAGAATCTTGCAGGATTTGGTCATCCCCTTCCACAATGTGGGTACCAGAGATAAAACTTGGGTTGTCAGACTTGGCAGCAAGTGTCTTTATCAAATCTTGCAAGCCCCCGAAAATGGATAGTTACACAGAAAAATCTAAAATCAAGCTGGTTCTGTAGGTCAGAAGTCTCCTGCTGGGCAGAGTCCTGGTGGTGGACCTGGCTAGCCACTTTGATTGGAAACAGTAGTGGTGGAGAGAGGTGCTCATGCTGAGTTCCAGTCTCTTCTTAAATTCTCTTGACTCACACTACTTTTTGGCTTTATAAGGGATCAACCTGTGAACTTTGCAACTCATGTATCTTAAATACTTTGTATATTTGTTGCATTAAAGGCTTTTTTGAGATTTTAAAATTTTTATTTTATGTGAGCGTTTTGTCTGAATCTATGTAAGAGCACCATGTGCATGCAGTGCCTTCAGAGCACAGCAGAAGACATCAGATCCCCTGGAACTGGAGTTACATGGTTGTGACCTACCATGTGGGTACTGGTAACTGAATCTGGTCTTCTGAAAGAACAGGAACTCTTATCACCTACTGCACAACTCAAAAGTAACCAGGCTAATAGAGATGGTTTGACCTTTGAAGAGTTCGGCTGAAACATCAACTTGGAAAGGATGTCCTATGAGTTTGAGTGCCAGGTTCCAGGTTGTCAGATTCAGCATAAGCCAAAACATACTGGGAGGAGGTTTTGGTCTCCATAGAAACAGCTTCCAAGCCATAATGGTTAAGTAGCAGAGACCCTGGCTATCACCATTGTCAATGATCCATATGAAGGTATTTGTGTTTTATGCCTGTAGTTTTAGATTCTAAAGGTATAGCAGGTATTTCTAAACTTTTGACTTTTATGGTACATTGTCATCTAAAAACTTCACATATAAAAATTGCACATTGAGCTTGCTATGGTGGTCCACACCTTTAATTCCAGCATCCCAGCATCCCAGAACTCAGAAGGCAGCAGTAGGCAGAGCTCTGTGAGTGCAACCAGCCTGGTCTGCAGAGTAAGCACAGGTGAGCCGGGCTTTGGTCCTCAAAAGGACCAAAAAAAAAGAAAAATAATGCATTTTCAAGTCATAAAAATCACACACACAAATCTCAATCTTTAAGAAATCTTAAAATCTTTTGATTTTAAGTTGTGCCACATCACCAGCCATCCTGGGCCACATGCAGTCTTCAGGCTGTGCACTGGACATGCTTTATGGATTTCCAGTTCTTGGTCATAGTACCATTGAACATTATCCCACTACTGCTATCCTGTTTCCCAAGATCCCTCAGGCAAGAGACTAGCCAGGAACTAAGGAGCTTCCCACCTAGAAAAGATAATGAGTCCAACCTTCAGGAAGAGGCAAGGCACAAGGCAGCTCCTATCCAATGAGGAGAGGCTAGAATGTTTGTCTCTCAGGCAATCCACTGGATGCCTTCTGGTGTCACTATGTGGATTCTAATCGTATATAAGGAATCACAAAAAGTACATCCAAAACGGTAACAGGTGGTCTAACTACCTAGAAACAGTTGAAAGGAGCACCTGGACCATGTGGAGAGGGTAGATACTGGGCTGTGTAGTAATCCCATTAACCCTTCTGTCATGATTTCCCAGGAAACAAGACCACCCAGATTCTCAGAAAAGCTTTTCCATAGTGGAGAGAGATTATTTAGTAAGCCAGAGTTGTGAAATTCTCTCATTGTAGATAAAGCAAATAGTATGTTGCTCCGCCTAGCTTCTCTCTGTATGGCCAATTTTCTCCTTTTGTTTAGGGGACAGGAGGAAATACCACCACCTTTATGTTCTATATCATAAGGACACATTTGGACTTCATAGTATTAAAGGGAAACTTAACTTTGTATCTAGCTCAGGAAGTACACACTGCTAACGTTTTGTTTGATCTTAGTTAATGCCTAACCAGGGTGGCACCTCCTGATGAATGCAAATCTTGGTGACTTTGGGATTATGTAA
The DNA here is from genome assembly GCA_009823505.1 of Rhizomys pruinosus. Classification (NCBI taxonomy): domain Eukaryota; kingdom Metazoa; phylum Chordata; class Mammalia; order Rodentia; family Spalacidae; genus Rhizomys; species Rhizomys pruinosus. Next base: position 1,107,309 of record VZQC01006501.1, read on the forward strand.
ACCCAGCTGCAAAGAGACAATAATGAGGTAAAAATTCAGAAGGCAGTAAGGGAGGAGGCTGGCCATCTGACCAGAGGGGCAAGATTAAACTTTGGAAAGGCTGACTGCCTGTATTTCCATTCCTTATAATTTTTTTGACTGGAGATAAGCTATAAGGGAGATTTGAGTGTAAATCCACTGTTTTTTTTTTTTTTTCAGGTCACTATTTATCTGATTAAAGTACAGTTTAAAGATTGAACCCCTGTCAGTTTATTAGCATTTGTGGTAACAGGCAACAGGAACTCTAGTATTCCAATTCTCTCCATCATTCTCTGGGAACTTCCAGCACTTCAGAGGCCAGCCTTTTCAAGTGTCAACAACTTCTATGCATGAGGCAGACAAAATCACTGACAGGCCCAAAGTGGGTTGTTAAGGCTTGGCTCATTGGCCTCAACTGGAAGAACTTGGAGCTTTGTCACGAGATCCACTGAAGCTTGGGCCCTCACTGTAGAGCTCCTCCTCCCGCTGTTTATCTTACATTCTTCTTACTTGTGCATCTTATTCCAAAGACTCTTCTGACTGAAAGTCTCAGTTTCAGAGTCTGTTCCGGGGCGGGGGGACCCATTCTAAGGCATGGGGGCAAAAGGCGAGTTAATGTAAATAGAAGAGTAAATGGAGGGGACCATACAAAGGACTTAGAGACCTCCTTCAGTCAAGGGAACAGACTTAGAGCAGCAGTTCAAAGAATCTAGCAGGGTGCAGAACAATTTTTCTTTTTTTACTGTGAGCTATGTTAGGAAAGACTTAAGTGTGCTTTAACACTGATGGAACAGAGAGAGGAAAAAGCTAGGCTTGCCAGCGAGAAGGGGTGATGGCATCAGTCTCTGTGAAGTACACTCAGACCATGGCAACTTAGCCAATCAATAGCATAGTATTCTGGGACTGGACTCTAAGTGACCAGGGATTATATGCAGGCTGTGCCTGGAAGGGGACATGACCTTGGGACCAGGTGACTCATTTCAAATGAAGTAAGTTTCAGAAGACTGCAGGGCCAGATAGTTGCTGACATCAACTCACCTAGCACCTTGCTATGCCGGCAGCTGAGCAAGTCCATGTCATTCTGGAGAGATTCTGGGGAACAGGTCATGGCATAACACCTACAATCTGAGAGAGTCTTACAACTGTTTTTTTCCCCTTTTCCAGTTCTCTTTTTTGGAGCTACATCACACTATTTTTATTTAGGTCTTTCATACAGATATTATTTTTATGTAGATTTTGTCTCAAATATTCCATATTATTTTAATATTAATTTTATCTTCCAATGGATTATATATTTATAAGTGGTTTTGAGCACAATGACTTGTAATTAGTAAATTATATGTATACATATGTATACAGGTTATTTAAGAATACATGTATAATGTATACCTTGAGAACTTGATCAAAGGCATTTGTTGACATTTTTCTGCTGCTTGGACTTAATATTACAATTTTCACAATAACTTCTTCCCTCCTCAGAATTTATTACAAATTGCTGTTGTTTGTTTCCTTCTTGAGATGGGGGTCTCATGTAGCTCAGGCTGGCTTCACAGTTGCTATGTAGCTGAGGAACATCTTGAATCACTGACCCTCTTGCCATGACCTCCACCGTGCTGGGATATCAGATCTGGGCCACCATGTCTTCCACCCATTGCATTGTGATTTATTCCACCACATTATTTCTAAAATTTGTTTTGATACTTCGGCAATGTAGGACATCTAACTTTTTAAGAGCAAAGAATATTGCTGTTTGTTCTTCCTAAAATACAACTAAGAATTGGAGAGAAAATTGAAAAGCTGGACTAATTTTGAGCACTATACCTCTCTCCTTAGCTGTGGCCTCCCACTCTGGTCACCCTTTAACATTCACTTACTCCTCTTGTCTGTTACATGCACATCAAACACCACTCTCCTGCCTCTCTTGGGTCCTCTGCTGAAGCATGCCTTCTTCTCTTCAGGCCGCTCTTTCTCTTACACAGATTTTTTATTCTGTTTCTGCTTCTGAAGCCCACTTTTTACATGCAAGCAGAGTTTCCAAGAATCCACTTTTTTATTTTAAAGCTATATTTGAGTGAACAGCCAAAAAATAAAATGAATAAATAAAGGAATAAAAATTCAACCTTTCTGCATAAAACCAGCACTGACTTCCTTCATTGATCACACTTTTGGCTCTGCTAAACGTGCATTTGCATCTATATTCTTACCATTTTGTTCCGTCTGGTCTCTCATTGATCACTTCAACCCTGAAATTTGTCCCTGTCCTTAAGGTTTCTTGTTTTTAACTCTACTGAAATTGATTTGTACGTTTTGCTGCCTGTTGTGTTGGCAACTGAATACCATTTCCTATATTCTAGTTTGCTCTGGCCAGATCTATAACCATCTCTACCATGACAACAAGAACTTGGAAAACACACGTGTCTAAATCACTACCAGGAGGTTCCAATTTAGGTTATACTAATCAGAAGCACCTTTGGAAGATAAAAGAAGTTTAATGTGTTTGTCTTAGGGTAAAAACAGCTAGGTATGTGGACATTGGCTGAGATATTGCAGCAGCTTTGAGGCCATCTTCTGTGAGGCTTCTGTCTCAATTAGCATAGCACAACCTACAAAGTTTTCAGAGCACCACCATTGAAATAACATCATTAGTATCATTGGGAAATTTTGTGGGAATGCAGACCCAGCTACACTCCAAACTGACCATTCAGAGCTCTGTAGGTAGGGCCAGAGTCCCTCAGTTGATTTTATATACAGAGTTGAGGACCACTGAAACATTTTCTCATGGAGGAAGGCATCACCAAGCTTGCAAAGTGGGTTAACAGAACCACCAGAAATGGTTTTGAAGACTACATCCTGCATCCCTCTAGATAGCTCCCCATAAATAAGACTCTCCGGGGAGCGCCTGCATTTTTACAAGTTTTTCCAAGTGAGTCTTATTTTCAGTTAAGTGTTAAGCTCTGTGTAAGTATTGTTCTGCCGTCTCCCCAGTTTCTTATTTAAGCAATATTCCCCTTTCTTTAGAATTGCAGAGGAAGAAAAGGCAATTACATTTGAACACTAGGCAGTTCCATGGTTGCATAAAAAAGCATGCTCATGCTACCAGTTAACAGTGCCTCACACCTGAAACTCTAGCACTTAGGAATTCGAGGTCATCCTTAGCTACATAGCAAGTTTGAGCCCTGAATGTGATCCTCTCCAGAAAAAAAAAAAAGAAATATAGAGAAAATTGGGCTTACTTAGTACAAAATCCATCCATTGCATACCATATTTTTCTACTTCCTGTGATTATGCAGACATGATTTATATCTCAGACACAGGGTACTTGTTGAAATTACAAATGTTTAGATTTTGGGACAGAACCCTGGCCATTAATGAGCACATTAACTCAGTGAAGCATTGTTAGTATATCTCCTCATCCCTGATCTGCTACACCAGAATGTATTATCAGATATGCTATCTATATATTTCGAGGGTATATATGATAAAAGGTACACATAGAGACAGTTCTGGTATGAACCTTGGGATTCAAGTTCTTGGCTGACAAAGTAAAAGTGTTGAAATAGTTTATCTCTGATATTTCTTCTTGTTCAAAAGTGCTATGATTAAATTACTTCAAACATGCTGTGATTAAATTATTTGTTTACCAACCTTTACGCACAGTCACTTCCAAGAATCGTAAATGCTGTTTATATGGTGTTCTTTGGTTTCTGTTTGATGACATTTATTGCATTGGCTAGAGGCAAACACTTAAAATTTATTGCTCCTGTCACTACAAAGCAAAAAGAAAAGAGACAGAAAACAATGCTCTCTAAATATCTGGTTCATACTTTGAGTCACTTATTGCAAATTTGTTGTTTTGTTTTGTTAAAAATGTTTTAAATGATGATAAAAGTCATGGGAAACTTCAGAAAACAGAATTAAATTTTCCTCCCAAAGGAAAAGAACAAACACTTAAAACATCTAAAACATATATCGCATAATATCCTGTATTAGATTTGCATTGTTTTGGCAACTTTGAGAAGAATCATGGTTTCGGACGTTGCACCCAAGGACACTGGGCTTTGTTGCCTGTGCAGAGGCAGTCTGTCACAGTGGAGAGTTGGTGGCAGAAAAAGCTGCTTATCTAATGGCAGACAGGGAAGCAAAGGTAGACGAGAGGCAGCACTAGAGCCTGTCACAATGACTTTGCTTTCTTTATGTCCTGGAATCTGTAATGGGATAAATCCTTCAACACACATGCCTTTGACAGGCATTCAAAATCCAAATTATAGCAATCTTACTTTTCTCAACATCCAAGTTTAGTCAAAATAATATTTGTTGCAAAAATGCAAACTCTATTAATATCTTGTATGCCAATAATAACTAATCTGATAACGGGCTTAACTATTTAAATTTTCTATAATTGTATTGAGTTGAAAATGTCTTTTATTTTTATTTTTTATTTATTTTTTGGTCTTTTTGAGACAGGGTCTTCCTGTAGCCCCAGCTGTCCTGGAACTCGATCTGTTGACCAGGCTGGCCTTGAAATCACAAAGATCTGCCTGCCTCTGCCTCCCAAGTGCTAGGATTAAAGGCATGCACCACCATGCCTGGCGAAAATGTCTTCTAAAGATATAGCCCAGTTTGGCTCTGAGCATAGGATCTTCCTATGTCAACTTCCTGAGTACTGGCATTACAGTCATGTACCACTTACACCAAGCGATTAACATGTCCTCTTCACATAGAACCTATTGATCAGTTAATGATAAACACTATACACACTCAGAGTAAAAGTAGACCTATACTGAAAAGCATCTAGTTTGCTGTTTACTGTTTTCAACTGGCATTTAAGTACTTTATGAATGCTAACACGAATAATTTACAAAAAAAAATTTCCTGACTTAAAAAAGTGGTGAATTTTTCTATGGCATTTTATTATTTCTGCCATAATGGTATTTTTATAATACTGACAACAATAACCCTATGGAAGAAGATTATACCAGGAAAAATTGGAATAAAGATGAAAGTTACCGGGCTGGAGAGATAGCCTAGCGGTTAAGAGCACCGACCGCTCTTGCAGAGGACCCGGGTTCGATCCCCAGCACCCACATGGCGGCTGAGAACCGTCTGTAGCTCCAATTCCAGGAGAACTCCAGTTCCAGGGGAATCCGAGACCCTCTTCTGACCTCCGCGGCATTGCACGACACGGGTGCACAGACCTACATGCAGACAGTACATTCATACACATGCAAAAATAATAAATATTACATATATATATATGATATATATGATATATAATATATATATATACTCTATGACAGAATGAGGACGTCCAATGGAGGGGTGGAGGGAACTTGATGGGGTAAGGAGTCTAAAATTTGATTAAAACTTTGTATAAAAAAAATTGGCCAAACCTTAATAAAATAGATGAATTGCAAGGTGGCTGGAAACAGGCAAAGAAAAAAAATACAGTGAAGACACAAACTATTTACCTATTTAACAAGAGAAAATGTATATTTACACAACTCCAAACTTAAACAGGAAATACTCAAAGTGCATTTTCCAAAGGACGTGGAAAGGGACAGTGAATGGCTTGAAAATGGAATTGAAAAAGTATACTTTGAAATGCAAATTCAAAGCACAGTGAACTATCATTATTACAGTGACCATTAGGAAAAGGACAGAGGACTTTGAGTGCTGGCAATCATGTCGACAAGAGAGAAGCCTTCCTTATGACAATGGGAATGTAAAGTACTGTGATCATTGTGGGAAAAAAGAATGAAACGACTCAAAAAAGCTGGAAATCAGACATAAGCATGTTTATTTTGAAATCCCAGTGACTGGGATTTTTTTTGTACAAACACATAAAGAAAAGAGGTCTGATTCAAATACATGAAATGCCAAAGAGTTATTATAAGACCACTATTCACAATACCCAAGTATTTGGATCAACCGATATTTTGTGCCAATCAACTGAAAAGTAAAGAAACTGTGAGGATGTGAATCTTAAAAGAAATGCAACAACAAAATACTGGGCAGTGGGGGATGAAAAGGGACTAAGGCGCGAACGTCGTACATTGGATTTGTCACCTTCTTCCTTCTGTTTAATTCCGTCCTCTCTTTTGTACCCCAGTACCACTCCATTGTATGTCTATCTTTCATAGTCCAACCCCGCACCCCGCACATCACAACCACCTCACACCACACCTATTTTTATACCTGTCCCCAATCGTTTCAGACCTTGGTAGGCTTCTTATTTTATTAATCCATTCCTGTTTTTTGCAACACCTGAGGACAACCTGTCACATAAGAACATACGCAAATAGAGGAGTGAATTATTACTCTATTTACAGAATTTGTGGTGTGTGTAGGTGTTGCCTGGTCATGTGTCATACGTTCTTCCCTGTATAACCTGGCGTCCTTCTATACCATGCCCTGATAGCCCATCAGGGCGGTCCGAGGACAAACTCATATATGTCTTGCACCTATTTGAGACAGATCTTTTACTTGTCATTGTTCACTGTTGTGTCAAACAGGCCAACTGGTCCACAGCTTACAAGGATCTTTTTGTTGTTGTTTTAGTTGTTGTTTGTTTTGTTTGTATGTTTTTTTAAAATAATTTTTTTTTGTCTTTTCATGTGTTTTAAATGGAATCCCTGCTAGCCCAGCGGGCCTGGAACTCACCTCTGTAGACCAGTGCTTGGCCTTGAACTCACAGAGATCCACCTGCCCTTCTACCTCTGCCTCTCTAGTGCTAGTNGGGCTGGGGCGATGGAGCAGCCTTTAAAGGCAAAGGAGGGCTGGGGCGATGGAGCAGCCTTTAAAGGTAAAGGAGGGCTGGGGCGATGGAGCAGCCTTTAAAGGTAAAGGTGGGCTGGGGCGATGGAGCAGCCTTTAAAGGTAAAGGAGGGCTGGGGCGATGGAGCAGCCTTTAAAGGCAAAGGCTAACAACCAAAATGCCAAAGGAGGAGGGCTGCTTCATTCACATTTCTTGTCAGTGTTTTTTCAATCTTTCGTTATTTTTATTTTATGTGTATGAGTGTATTATCTGCATGTAGGTAGGTGATCCTGTCCTGAAATGCCCCCAGAGATCAGAAGAGATTCCGGGGAATCAGATTCCCCGGAACCTGTGTTATGCATGGTTGCTAGCCACAAGGTGGGTGCTAGGACTCGAACATTTCCTCTGCAAGAGCAGCCATTGTTTTTAACTGCTAAGTTATCTCTCCAGCCCCCTTCCTGTCCGTTTTTAATATGCTCCCCAAAGCTGATTTAATTATCATCTTTTATATTTTTTATATAAAGTGTTAGGAGTTAAAAACAAAGAAAGGACATAGCCATGGCTGCTGGTCATGGTCCTGCAGAGCCAGGTCTGTGGCTTGAGGCTCAGTGCAGAGTCCATCTGTTAAGCCAGATTTTTCCGAATTGAAACAGTATCAGCTGGCTCTTTGGTTTCAAGCTTGTATCGTTTTACTTGATTTTGATTTACAGATTCTGTGGTGTCAGATATTACAAGCAGAAGACAAACTGATTATTATAATTTTGAACCTTGAATATGTTTTTTTGCTGGAATAAAAATAATACTTGGAAATTAAAGCATATAGTACGTAAAATATATCGAAATCAGTTTTTTAAATTTTGCTTTTAATTACTCACTATGAAAATGCCTTTCTACCCAATAAGCTTTATTCAGCAATAGGGATAACGAATGCTACTGTGTTAAGCAGAAACATCAATGCTAGTATCTAAGTGATTTGACATTATAACACTTCATTTTTAAAAGAAAGCTATTTTATAAAAAGTGTTAAACTTACAACTTAAAATACATTTTATGTTATTAAACCACACTCAGTATTTTTTAAAATAAATTTTACTTTTAAGAAAACCTTTGAACATCAGAAATCTTGTACATAAAGAAATGCATCATGGGCTGTAAAGATGACTCAGCACCTCAGAGCACTGGCTGCTCTGCACTGAGCTTCAGACTAACAGACTTGGCTTTGTTGGAATATGACCAGTAGTCACGGCTTTGTCCTTGCCTTGTTTTTAACTTCTAACACTTTATGACAGAAAGTATAAGAGATTATTTTTTAAATTAGCTTTGGCGAGCATCTTAAAAACTGAAAGGAAGTATGGTGGAGAGATTGCACAGCAGTTAAGAGCACTGGCTGCTCTTGCAGAAGACCTGGATTCAATTCCTAGCACCTACATGGTGGCTAACAACCATCCATGTCTCCAGTTCTAGAGGATTTGACACCCTCCGTGACCTCCATGGGCACTGAACTACAGGGGTGCACTTACACTCATACAGGCAATAAACTCATACATATAAAATGAAATGCATTGGGCTGGATTATAAAGTCAAATTTTCTTTGGTAATATTTTTCTGTCAGTAAGGAATCTTTTATAAACTATCCAAAGTTCCAGGAGAATCAAAAGAACAATAATGAAGTTGCATAATTAGACCACAATATACTTAATTGTGATTCTGAAGCTATGAGACTCAGCAGAGGCAATTACTGGATTTTATCTGATTTGTAGAGAGAAACATGGGTCAGACACACCAGTCTATTGAGAATGGCAAACAAGCCTTTCCTTAATTATGAGTGATGGTGAATCCTCGGGTTATTTTGTATGTTTTCTCACTCTTTTGTTTTCTAAAATCATTTCTTCTTGAATCTGAATAAAATACTATTTAAAGAAGACATTTGGCATATTATAAAATTTATATTAAATTCTTATAGAACCTTCAAAAAAGTACATTAAAACATACATAAACTTACTATGTAATTTAAAATATAAAGTTATATTTCTTTTTACCTGCATGCAACTTTACTGTTAAAATGTGAATCCCTAAACGTGTTTTGGAATTAACCTATAGTTTATTTTCAGACTTTGTAATTTTGATTTATGTGTGGAGTGTATATATGCATATTTTGGAGTAATATAAAATTAAAGGGAACAAAAGAGAGAGAGAAAAACCTGTTCAAAGAACTGACCAAAACAGTAAACTTCTGCATTGAAAAGGTTAAAAAAGACAGAAAATAGCTGGGCATGGTGGCATGGATCTCTGTGAGTTCAAGGCCAGCCTGGTCTACAGAGTGAGTTCCAGGCCAGCTAGGGCTAGAGGGATTCCATGTCTCAAAAACACCAATAAAAACCAAAAAAAAAAAAAAGAAAAAAAAAAAAAAAGACTGAGAAAAAGATGCAAGACAGGACTCGACATGTATTGCAGAATTCATGAGCTCTGGCGGGGGGGTGGGGGGCAGGGGGTGAGAGCTGGAGATGGATGGGGGAATGAGTCTAAATTTAATAAATGTATGAAATACAATAAAATTAACTTAATAAATAAATAAATAGATAAATAAATAAACAGAAGACATTCTGGCTGGAGAGATGGCTCAGCAGTTAAGAGCATTGGATGCTCTTTCAGAGGGTCCAGGTTTGATTCCCAGTACCCACATGGTGGCTAACAACCATCTGTAAGTCCTCTTCTAGGGGATCTGACACCCTCTTCTGACCTTCTTAGGCACTGCACAATATGGGTGCACTTACATACATGCAGGCAATATAGTCATAGACATAAAATAAAATGTAATTAAAATATTTTTAAAAAGAAAACATTAATCATGAAATATTTTGAATAACTCTATTTTTCAAGTCCAAAAAATTAAATCATATCATAATTTCTCAATCTTTGTTTTCATTATAGTATTTCTGTAGTTGACAGGTTTATTAGATAGTTGTCTTATCCCTAGTACAAAACACCCAACAGAAGAAATTTAAAGGAAAGAAGGGTTTATTTAGTTCACAGTCCCACGGCAGGGAAGGCATGATGCAGGAACTTGAGGCAGCTGTCCCACTGGGGGCCAGGGTAGCAAGGTCAGAGTGTTTTCTTCTCATGATGAAGGGGCCAGTTGGCTCTTTGGTGTCAGCTGCCCTCATACCTTCCTCATGTCCAGGGGGATACAAGTAATGAGACATATTACTGAAATCAAATTTTAAGTTGCCATCTTGGCTTTCCAGTTAATTTTTTCTTACTTGCCAAGCCTTGAGTTTAGAATTTTGAGATCAATATAGAAACACCTAAGGTCAGGAAATGAGAATGATGGCCAGGTAAGCCATAGACTTGCAGAATTAGGGCTCTCAGATGAGTGAATGGAACTATTTTTAGGGCTGATTTAGCCAGTGGGAGTGAATAACTGGAAATATCTCATAGATCATGGTCAGCTATTGCAAGAAATCATGTTGGAATTTGAATTTGACCTTTAGTAGCTTTAGTGTGGCTCCCTTGGAATCACAAAAGGTTAAGAGGACCAAGTAGAAATATTTCCCAGTTCATCTTGAGCAAATGTTGGAAATTTCTAGAAAGGAAATTCTTCCACCTACTGAAACACTTGTAAGATTATTGAGGTGTACAGCTGTGGTGATCAAAGTGCAGTAGTTAAGTATATAGTCCCAGACTACTCATATAAAAGCAGAAAGAAGGGGTCATCCCAGAGAGAGAAAAGTTTCAACAACGACCTGGCTCTTCCCACGACTTTGAGATGATCAGACTGATTAGACAATGTGAAATGTTACAAAGGTTTGTAAGAAAACCTTAGATGTTTCTGGCTAGTTATAAAAGGGTAGAGTTAGGGTACAGATTATTAGAGAGGCTTAAATTTGACTTCATATAAAATAGAAGGCCTAAGAAGGATTTTAATATCACTTACTAAACTTAATTTGACATCACTTGTGTAACTTGCTTTTATTACAAATACAATCACACCCCTTATTTCCAGTGAATTTTTAGGTTTCCTTAATACAACCTAATGACCCATATTTCCTCTTTTCAAGTGAGTATGGCAGCTCTGCCATCGTGTCCTGCTGAATGGTCCAAGAACCAATAAAAAAAATGTTCTGTTTCTACACACCAGGCAGGCAGAGAGAACTGAAAATTTGAACCCATGCAACTCTCCAACAGTCCATCCAGGCTATGCAACAGTGCCCTTGCCAGTCCAGATACCCCCTGAGGATGGAATGGCTGCTATGTTTCAGCTTGAGGGATACAGATCTTACATAAATATTTGTTTCCTCAGACAACCTGCTTCCTATAACAGGATGTACACTAGACTGCATGGGTTAGAACTCAGGCTTAGTGTGAACAAACTACACAGATGTTGCTAGAGAGTCAGCTCTAAATTCTACAAGCCCTACTTCCTAGCTGCCACTCAGGGAACAAATCGTGTGGCTCTGCTTCAAATCTGCTGCAAAATGACCTAAATCAGGTGTTTTTGAAGCTGGGAATAAACTCCTAGTTTTATAAAATGCCACCATACCCACCTTGAAGAACTTCCTATGTAGTGAAGTCTAAGGTGTGTCTTGGTGCATCCACCAATTTTTTCCACTCCCTAACTATCTATTCAAGATGAGAATGTCCCTAGCAGCATTTACCAAAGATGAGGACATGAACAAAATGCCCATCAGTTAAATAGGCCTAGGTAAATTAGGATGTGGCCACACTAGAAACTGAAAATGACCAGAGAAAATAAATGAAGAACTACACAGGTCAACCTGTATACATTTCACAGTGTTGATTACCTATAAAAGCAAGTCACAGGAAGAGACTTCTAAAAATCAAAAATCAAAACTAAATAGTATCCAGTTAAATGATGTATACATATATGATAAGTCAATAAAGCACAAGACAATATTAACATACATTTTGACTAGTTGTATAAGAGACAGAGAGCTAGCTGGGCATGATGGCACACACCTTTAATCCCAGCACTTCGGAGGCAGAGGCAGGCAGATCTATGTGAGCTCAAGGACAGCCTGGTCTACATAGTGAGTTCCAGGCCAGCTGGGGCTGGAGGGAGACCCTGTCTCAAAAAGACCAAAAAAGAAAAACAAAATAGAGAGAGCGGAGAGAGACAGAGAGCTGTGACCATGGACAAAAACACAGGGACCTAAAGATAATATAAGTTCATGTCCAGGAGAATTTTTACTTGTGTAACTCTTTAAACTATGAGCACATGTTAAGTTGTTTCATATCTATATGCGCATATATTCTACATACATCATACGCATGTATTCATGTCTATATGCACATATACCCTACATACATCATATGCATATTCATTCACAAACATAATTTCATAATTAAATAATTTTTATGAAGATTCATTTCAGTAGGCTCTTTAATTAATATAAGCGGAAGTTTGGGTAGGCGGTCTGTAGTGTTTTCTCCAGCTTCTGTACTTCGCAGAACTACGGACATGAAGATTCATTCATGGACCAGTCCAGAGGAAGAGAGCCAAAGCACCAGCTCTTCCCTGCCTTGCTCTGCAAATAACCACAGGCAGCTGCCCCTATGACGCCAAGCACCGGAAAGGGCCTCCTATGAGGCTGCTTATGCGTGACAGGACTAGTGAGTTCAAGTGTAAGTTGTCTCTTTTCTGCTGTAGGCCACCATAACTCCAGAGAAAGCTTCTTTATTCCCTGTTTCTGTTGCTCTACATTTGTTGAACCTTTCTGTTCTTCAGTGTTTGCTTTCCCTTTTTTTTTTTTTTCTTCACTTACCTTCATACTTTTCCCTCCCACTTTCTTTCTTGGCCAAGGTTTTTGCTTGTTTGTTTGATGGCTTTTTTATGGGGGGTTGGGAGGAGTGGTAATTGTGGGACGTTCCAGGGATCAAACTCAAGTCATCAAACTTAGTAACAAGCACCTTTACCCACTGAGACATCGCGTAGGCCCCCAGAGGTTAATTACTAAGAGGTCTTCCAGAGGCATGGTAAACATTCAGAGAGGATATTTTTAGAAATAACACTTTTTGATCCTTCTATGAAAGCCAAATTTGAAGGCTCTATCACTTAAAAAATACTATGCCAAGGGAGTCAACTTGCTTTATTTTTTGTTCAATTATAGCACATTTGAAACTGTCATCTAAATTTCAGTAAACATATGGCAGCCCACATATTTCCAGAATTTTAAGCTTCATTTGCCAACAAGAAAAAGATAAAAATCCTCACCCAACCTAATTTTTCATTATTTATAATTGATTATTTTCTCTATTTTTAAGATGACTCAGCTTAAGATCCTTTACATTACAATTTTATTCAGATAATGAAAATTTCCTACAGTGGAATCTCCTAGTTTAAACATATGTCTAAACACTTAAAATGAAGTTCTGAGCTGCGTATTTTCAGTGAGCTTCTGATTCTGGTTTTAGAAATTGCAGTTAGCTGACTAGAATGTGAGAAGGATTGTTAAAATACTGAATCTTTAAACTTGAATAGGTTGGCTTTTGGCTTGAAAAACTTGGCTCTTGATCTCAGAGCAATGAAAGCAACGAGTCTCTGAGGCAGGCCTGATAATGACCCCCCAAAGATGCTTGTGTTCTCGGCCTCGGAACATCGGCTAGCTAACTTTACACACTGCGTGGGACTTTGCAGTTATGATCTAAGTTAAAGATCTTAAAATGAGAAGATGACTTGCATTATCCAGGGGAACACAAGTCAACCACAAGGGTCCTAAGAAGAAAGTAGCAAGAGGGTCAGAATGCCTGTAGCTAATGTAAGGACCTTTTTCTCCAGTGTCTGGAGAAAAGATATTTAGCTGTAGGTTTTGAAGACAGGGGAAGGGGTCATAAGGCAAGGACTGTGGACAGTTTCTAGAACTGCCAAAGACAAGGAAACAGACCTCCTCTGGAGCCCCCACAGGGTGTGAAGTCCTGCGCACCTATTTTCATTTCAAAACAATTTTACAGAGGTCTGGGTAGATGGCACATTCAGTAGAGTGCCTGCTGTGCAAGGACTGAGGACCTGAATTCAGATCCTTAGAACCATGTTAAAAGGCCAAGAGCGGCAGCTCTAGGCCAGGCAGGGAGGGGCGAAAGGATCACTGATGCTCATTTGTCAGCCAGCTAGGCCGAACTGATGAGCTTCAGGTTTAGTGAGAGCCACTCTCAAAGAAAAGTAAATGAATGGGGTAGAAGGTGATAAAGGTAAAAGATCCCAGTTCAGCCTTTGGCTCTGACACACATGTGCATCCACAATAACAAGTCTGTATGCATAACACACAGAGACTTATTTGGATTTTTTCTGTTTTGTATGTGGTGTAAACTCAAGCAGAGCTTAGCTTTCAGCCTGTCAGTAACCTTTCAGGGACAGCTTAGCAAAGGGAAGTGTTTTTCTCTCTCACTCTGGTCCTTTCATGTGTCAGTTCAGCACAAGTCTTTACCTTATGAAAACTTCAGCTTCATCCTGGCTGTCTTTGTTGACTGTAACTACAAGTCTACTCAGGGTACAGTGGTATGAATAGTTATGCTGGACTGGCTTGTGCTGGCAATAGCTGAAACTTTCAGGTTATTGTGGATCAGGGGCATTTTATGAATGACTAACCCATTTAACCCCAGCAACAACTACAGGAAGACATTACTAATGTTTGAGAGGAATGGCCGAGTTGTGGGAACGTTCACTTACTCAAAGTTACAGAACAAAAGGCAGCAGAGGCAGCCTGGGTGGTAGATAGTCTGGCTTCTTCATCCCTGCCTCTGGTTTGCCTTCCCAAATAGGAATTCTTGAGGTACTGTGCAAAGCACTTACATGAAAAGCAAGGAATATGTAAATTCCACACTTCTATACTGAATCCTAAATTTTGGAAGAAAATGGAGCTGAGTACACAGTAATAACACCCATGTAATAGTTTGTGTTCTATCCAAACATCTGTGGCAGACTAAAGAAAAAAAAAAAACAAAAAAGAAAAATAGGAAAAAGGAATGAAAGAAAAGAATGAAAGAAAGGAACTGTTATCCATACAAAATATCGACCTTGTTTTTGCTTAAACGTAAATTAAAATATTAAAATTGATTATGGGAAATGGAGGTTTCTGGAAAGAAAACATACCTTTTATTTAAAAGTTGCCTTTGTGACTAGAACTTAGCCACAGAGTCTATGTAAGTGGAGCTGGCAGCTCTCTCTTTTTCTCCAGGTCAAAAGCTTCCAGCTTGCCCTTGATGGTAACTAAACAGAAAGTGCATTTCTGCCAAAGATTCATGGAAAAAAGGGATAATAGTTATTAGAAAAAAAAGCCAGGCGTGGTGGCGCAGGCCTTTAATCCTAGCACTTGGGAGGCGGAGGCAGGCGATCTTTGTGAGTTCAAGGCCAGTCTGGTCTACAGAGCCAGTTCCAGATTTCACATGTGGAGATCAGAGGACAATTTTGTGGAGTTAGTTCCCTCCTTCCATCTTTATGTAGATTCTGGGCCTGCACAGCAAGTGCCTTTACATTCTGAACTCTCTCACAGCCCTTATGTGGCTGTTTTTTTCCATTTTTTTTATTGATGTTTTGTGTATTTCATACATCACTTTCCAATTCAGTTCAGGCATATTTACCTTTCCCTTCCCCCCATGCCACCCCACCCCATCCCAGATCATGCATTCTGCCATAACTGTCTTGCATCTTTCTCTCAGTTTTTTTTTTCTTTTTTTTTAACAATAAGTGATAATTTATGAGTACGAGCATCCTTCATTTAAAACCAATTTGCAAGCAGTTGTGCCCAAACCCGCACAGCCCATGGGTCCCACGATCCTTTTTAAAGGAACACTTTGGCTAAATATCAAAGAAGTCATGCTGAAAAACAGTCCTGGAATGCAATTGCCAAACAAGTATGTAAAGTCCTTTGATATTTAGTAAATAGAATAACCATTGATTTTGACTAGCCGCATAGCAAGAGAATCACAGGTTGAAGAAATAAAAGTAGCCTCCAGAAGCCTGAAGATATGGCTCAGTGCTTAGGAGCACTGGATGCTCTTGTAGAGGACCCAGGTTCAGTTCCCAGCACCCACATGGTGGCTAACAACCATCTGTCATCCAGTTCCAGGGGAATTCTATACACTCTTCTGACCTCCACGAGCATTGCATGACCACGGGTGCACTTATAAATATGCAGATAATACATTCATACACACAAAATAAAAATAAGTAAAATATTTAAAAAAAATTTTAAAAAGTGGGCTTAAAGAAGTAAAGTAGCCAGATTGATATTGCTTCTTTTTGCTGGAAAGGTCTCCTTCTCATGTGAACCGTAATGTAGTTAAGTATACACTATCAATTTAGTGACATAAGGGATAAAGAACAGTGGAATTGTTTAAATAATGTCTCATGAGCATGCTGATTTCTTAAAAATATAAATTTTTTTCAAACATTAGGGAATTTGACATAATATGACTATAAATTTGCATGAATCTTTTAAATTATTTTATTTTTGAATATTTTGTTATTTTTGTTCTATGCATATGAGTATATTGCCTGCATGTTTGTAAGTGTACCCATGCCATGCAATGACCATGGAGTCAGAAGAGGGCACTGGATTCCCCTGGAACTGTTGTCAAGGATAATTGTTAGCCATCACGTGGGTGCTGCGATTCAAACCTGGGTCCCTTGAAGGAGCATCTCTCCAGCCACATATTTGCTTGAGTCTTAATGCCTTTACTGAATACATAATTGTTTAATCAAATAACAACTAAGTTGATATACAACCCACTTCTTTATAAATGCTAGAATTTAATCAAGCTTATCATTTAGACTTGTAAATTTTAATATATATTTAATAACTATATTTACTATGTGTATTTCTAAAATGAGTTGACATTTTAAAATAATTATAAGGGAAATTATTGACATCCCTGGTATAGAGTTTATGGAGATGCATATATCATGTAGAAAATCACCATAGTCCTTATAGAATACAGTGTGTGTGTGTGATTTGAATGAGAAATATCCCCTAAGAGCTAATGTATTTGAACACTTGGTCTCCAATTAGTGGTGCTATTTGGGGAGGTCATGGAGTTTTTAGGAAATGGAGTCTTGCTGGAGGAAGTGTGTCACTGGGGGCTGGTTTTGAGGTTCTCTAGCCTTGCCCATTTCCTTCTCTCCTGGCCACCTGTGTTCAGCTGAGATGGGCTCTCAGATTCCTGCCCCTTCCACCATGCTTGGCTGTGGTCACACCGTGATGGACTGCAGCCATCTAGAACCAGAAGCCAAGGTAAATTCTTTCTTAAGATGCTTTTGGTCATGATTTTTTTTTAATCACAGCAACAGAAGTCAGTAATACAACTTTGAAAACAAGTTTTCACAGAAAAATATGCACACAATGAAGAGTACCATTTCTCATTAGCCCAATAAACTAATCAGGAGGGAAGTTTGAGGATCTGGTAAGCGTCCACCATACAGATTAGCAGAAATGATTTTATTGACCATAGAAGAACTATTTGTAGTCTGCTTTTCTTATAAAAATAAAGCTCTTCATCTAATGCCTGGAAGTATCTGATATCCTGCTGATTTAGGTCCTCCACAACATCTAACTCCTGTCCTCCTCCACGTCTCCTGGGAAGCACTCTTTCTGAATAATGTAAGGAAGCTTTTCGATCCATGACAGTTCCAGCCCAGTGATGTGGGATGTGTGGAGGAAGAAAGGAATTTGGCTCGGGTAATAGAAACATATATAAAGAAAAGCACAACAAAACACAGAACAATAACAACATAAAATAAATACCGACTAATCTTGTGATTTGGCTGAAAAACAGAGAGGATAGGTTGTAAAGATGGGTTGTAATTTTCCAGTATCCCATGAGCCTATCCTAGTATGAGAACTAAAAATAAATTCAAAGCTCCCTTCTAGAGCATGGACTTTCAAATGTCCACTAGTCGCTTCTATTACAGATGACAGATTTGAAGTGAAAATTGGAATTTTTTCCTCCCTCTGCAGCAAAGGGCACATTATATCAAACCAAACCACAGCACTTTAGAACTGAAATAGTCTTTACAGAAGCCTGCCATTTTCTAAGAGTCACTAAAAGCAGTGATTTGTTCAAGATAACTAGACTCAGATCTTCCTTCCCCAAACTTTAACTTCTGATCTACTCTGTGTCCCTCTCTAAAACTTAAAAACTTTTTCATGGAGTTCAAATTGAATTGTTTTTGAAAGAAGCAAATGTGCTTATACTTGTGAATGAATCTGTTATAGTGGTAATATTTTCAAGGGACTTTAGAACTATGCTGTTCTAAGTGTATCTAGAAGTCTTAGGGGCCTGGCAGCAAAGGCAGGGTTCTTAGAGAGAACGCAGGGCACTGGGTCCCGACTCCAAGCCTTCCACTCCAAGCTCAACTAGGGAAACACTTTACCATATTTTGAATCAGCCTTTTTTGTTGAAGAGTCAGTTAAAACTAGGGAATCTGAGGCCAAGTTTGGTGGCACATGCCTTTAATTTCAGCAGACAGGCAGATCTCTTAGATCAAGGCCACCCTAGTAGTCTACACAGTGAGTTCTAGGCCAGTTGGAGCTATAGGGAGATCCTATCTCAAAACAATAACAGCAAAACAAAATAAAACAAAACAAAAATGAACTTGACTCCAGAATACAATGTATACCCCAGAGTGTACCCAAGGATGAAAAAAAAGTTGTGAGTAGATTGCTTCAAGCATTCTGGTACTAGGAGAACTGGTCGCTCAGAGAAACCTAATTTTGTATATTTATAAATAAAGGAAACATTCTACATACACTACAGTGCAACATTGCAAATTATATCCCATACAAATTATAGGAATTTTCTGGGGGAACCTGTTCATGCTGCACAGGTTCAAACCTGAGAAAACAATACCACTTAACTCTGTGGAAACTGAAGTCCAAGTTATTTGGCAGTAGCTTTGGATTCACTACTGATTACTAAAATTTGGACAAGGATGGAATTCTGTGAAGTTTCTAGAAAAATGATTCTAGTATGTAAAACAGAAAATTAGAGGTATTTTTAAAACTAGTTTCACAGTGAAATTTCACAAACATTTGTCAGTTTGGTAATAAAACAAAAACAGTAACAAAATAATCCATGGCAAACCACAGATATAATTTAGCAAAATCCAGAATATCCTGATAAGATCTTGACTCCACACTGAGTGTTTTTACAATGAGGAAGCATAAAGAAACCCTTGATCTTAGCTTTTCTGCTGCTTTATTATTTATTTATTTATTATTTATTTTTGGGGGTCTTTTCGAGACAGGGTCTTCCTGTAGCCCCAGCTGTCCTGGAACTCACTCTGTAGACCAGGCTGGCCTTGAACTCACAAAGATCTGCCTGCCTCTGCCTCCCAAGTGCTAGGATTAAAGGCGTGCGCCACCACACCCAGCTTTTCTGCTGTTTTAACATAAGACCTGAGACTGGGTCATTTACTAAGAACAGAAATGTACTTCTCATAACTGAGAGACTGAGAGTCCAGTTTCAGGATGTTGCCAGGACATGGTGAGGGTATCACATGGAGTGGGTGCAAGCCTTGAGCTCTGGGCTCTTCTTACAAAGACAAATCCTACCATGGGGCCCCACTGTCATGAGTTCATCCAACTGTAATTACCCCCTAGATGTTTGATCCCTAAATATCACAGTATGTTCTGCAGACAGAGAAACTATTTCTTTAGTCTGTGCTTTCAAGAACTCATGCTTTCTACTTTTTAAAAAGAGAGTGCACTACAGCATTCAAGAAGAAAGCATACAGGGCTGGTGATATGGCTAAGTGCTTAAGAACACTGACTGCTCTGGCAGAGGACCTGGGTTTGAATCCCAGCAACCAAATGGCAGATAACAACCATCTAACTCTAATTCCAGGGAATCCAACACCCTCTTCTGATCTCCATGCATGATACTCGTCCACTCACAAACATGCAGGGAATGCATTTATATACAAAATAAAAATATTTTTTAAAAGGACACTTTTATTGAATGGTATTGGCTAAATAGTCAATGCTTAAACTGATCATCTAATCTATGCATCTTCTCCTCAATGTAGGTCATCTTCAGTCCTCTACACATTTTTTTTTTTTTTTTGGTGTTTTTTGAGACAGGGTCTCCCTTTAGTCTCGGCTGGCCTGGAGCTTGCTCTGTAGACCAGGCTGGCCTTGAACTCAGAGATCCGCCTGTCTCTGCCTCCCAAGTGCCAACACGTCTGGCTTTCTTTCTGCAATTATAAGATGTCCATGTCTCTGAGGATTGAGAAACACCAAAGGCAGTGTAACAACAGAATCTAGAAATGTTGATCTTGTTTGAGATACCAGGATTTCTTATACCGGGTCTGTCACTGTTTAATCAACTACAGACAATTCCTATCTGCAACTTGGGATCTCTAGACTTGATGATGTAATTCATAACTTTTAACATAACTAAGAAAAATCCAAGTAAATAAATCACAACTAACACTAAAGCGAGCAGTTAATGGTTTAGGAAAAAAATGCCTGGGAAAAGGGCCAGTAGAGTTGTGAGATACAAAACTGAATATAAATAAATGTATTTTAACTATTAAGACAGGGTTTTTAAAACAAACACAAAGAAAATTTCCCAAATTAACCTTAAAATATCAAATCTCCCATATTTTATTACTTTATTAAAAATATCAGGGTCCTAAAATCTAGGAATTTTTCTCTCATTCAGTTTCCAAATAGTATCAATTTAAGACACTCAAAAGTTTAAATGGTAGCTGGATGTGGTGGCACATGCCTTTAATCCCAGCCCTCGGGAGGCAGAGGCAGGCAGATCTCTGTGAGTTCAAAGCCAGCCTGGTCTACAGAGTGAGCTCCAGGCCAGCTGGGACTAAAGGGAGACCCTGTCTCAAAAAAAAAAAAAAAAAATTAAATGATAAAGATGAATAAGGTAAGTTGGTTTGGGAGGCATTTCACAAAAAAATTCATACCAGTAACTATTTGTTACACAATGATTATAATTTGAAGGTAGTTAGTTGGGCCTGGAGAGATGGGTTGGATGCTTAACTTCATATACTGCTCTTCCAGAAGAACCAAGTTTGGATCCCAGCATCCACAACAAGCAGCTCACAACCAGGTATAATACCAGCTCCAGGGTATCAGGAACACACACACACACACACACACACACACACACACACACACACTATATATATATACACACACAATGCTAAAAATCAAATATTCTTTATAACCATGTGATAGCAAAGCTTAGTGAGAGTTTAACACATGCCACATTTCCTTCTGTGTGATTAAAATTCATCATAACCTTTAAACTGACAACAGCTATTAAGATTAATGGTCTATTTAATCCCATTTTCCTTAAATGATAAAAATTAGTCACCAAGGTTAAATAACCTGCCCAAGGTTAACCAATTAATAAGAGCTGGGTTTTGAATCCAGACTTCTGTAAAATAACACAGTAAGCAATGGCTATATTAACAGTTGGAGTGCTGATTACATTATTAAATAAAATCACATTAAAGACATCAAGGGCAGCACAACAAGCAAAATGTGACATATAAAGGTGTATTAAGAATTTGTGCCCTTCAGTAGCTTCAATCTCATGGGTATAGTTAAGATAAATAGCTTTGGTGTAAGACATCATTTGGTATGGTATTTTATTGATCTAAAAAATATTCAGAGAAACTCTGAAGCTGAGAGTGGATTTAGTGAAAGGCTTCACTTTCTTTTCTGAGTAGTAGCATTCTTTTGAGTCCACTGACAGAAATGTAGTCAGAGGTTTGAAACCTTTATCTGGCAATGTGGAATTAACCTCTTGAGCTTTTTACAGCTGTTTTTGTCCTCAATAGTCAGTAAGAACACAGACATTTCACTCATAATTTTCAGGAAGAGACTGAACATTCTTGAATTATATTAAGCATAAGAGTAGTTTTACAGAAGCCAATGGAAATGAAGGCAATTCTCGAAATCACAAGAGCTTTAGGAACTTTAGGAATGGAACCTGAGACTGCATGTAGGTCAATCTGGATCCTCTGTTCAAGGGTGGTTGTATTGGGTAGGTCTGAGTCTACAATCAGCAAAGTAAGAAATGTGGTAGGGTTCTCAACCCTCCAGAACCACGCAGCTCCCAAAAGAGCAGGCTTAAGGACAGACACCTCTGGAATCTAAAGAAGTATCACAAACAAAAGAACAAATGCACAAACAATAGCTAACATAAATGAATATGTCCCATGCTCCAGGGTGGGGTTTCAAAGCATATTCCATGTGTTATAAAGCATAACACAAGAAAGTCTGGGGAACACACAGGGCACTGTTTTCATGTACTGTAGAAGAGTGGGGAAGTACTGAAATGGGCTCAGAAAGAGATCTTTGAATGAGAAGCCTTTAAGTTATATTGAATTGTATTAACAACTCAGAGCCACTGTGGTTCAGAGAACAGAGGGCTATGTAGCCCAAGTTCTACATTAAGATACCCAGTCTAGAGTACAAGATGGAGAGAGGTAGAATGTAATTTCATCAATAAGCCATATCAAGTGAAATTCCAGCTCAGCAAAGACCTCAATTCTATAGGTGCCCATGAGAAAGGAAACAACAACAAAAATAAGCAAGCAACAAAATCATTAAAGCAGAAGTGAAACACTCATAAGCAGGGCCCTCCATCTAGAGATGGAGAATATCCACTGAAAGATAGAGACATGTCCATCATTTTGATATTATAATACAATGTTGTTATTCACAAATCTCACACTTGGGAAGCAAGCAATGGAGTCATATACACAAAAAAGAATCACAAAGACTCAAAGAGTTTTAACTGATTTTGTGATTTTGTTTTTAATCTGGCCACATTATAGCTGTCCTGAAATACATCAAGCCTCTGAGCTGTACATTGGGTCCACCTGGAAGATTATGGTATGTGGTAGTTACATTATTCAGCCTTCTGTCACTGAAACAACATATTTCAGATAATTTATAAACATAAGATGGTTATATTGCTTGACAGCTTTGGAAATTTCAGTCCATGATGGATTGGCCTAGCTCTTTTACCAATGTGGCAAGTCAGCATGGAAGGAGCTGTTTTACCAGTGTGGCAGAGCAAATGTACTTGCCTCTCAAGCCAAGCATTAGAGAAGGGAAGGAGTAGAAAGGACCATGTCCACACAAACTCTTCTAAGACACAATCATGAGCTAGGCCCCACTAGGTCCCACTAGGGACCCCACTATCCAAAGGTTCTACAACCTGCTATTATGCTGCCCTAAGTCAAAGATTTTTACACACTGACTTTTGGAAGACATTCAACATACAGACTACAGTGGTAGCTCAAGGGTGAGAATCAGTTTCAGGGAGAATGCTGATGAATTTGGTTTGAGACACACTGAGCTACAACTGAGGATGAAACTTTGAAAGGGGCTGGCAGGCCGGCAACTCCAATTTCAGTACCACACTGCATGAGAACACTTAGGAAGGGAAAACTCAGTCTTCTGAAACAGATAAAAACTGTAAAAAAGAGAAACGGCATTGTGAAGGAGAAATGAAGACCCCATAAACTGATACCAGAAGTCTAATGCAAAGTTAGTTCAGCCAACCAGTTTGTAAAATTTTAAAAATTTAAATTTATTAGGCTTTATTAGTAACACAGGTATACAGAGTAAAGTTCAGGAATTTACCAATGATGGTCACCAATATGTGCTTGTTTGTGGCTTTTAAACCATATTTGTCATCATTCAAATTTATCCAGATTATAGTTAAATTTCATACATCTTCATACACAATGTGAATCTTACAAGTCTTCCACAGTAAAATGAATGAAAACATATCTCCCATGAAAGGCACATAAAAGAATCTAAACTAACAGAAGGAATTTTTAATAACTTTGAATTTCTTTACATTACAAAGAAGAGAACAAATCCCCCAAAGGAAACAGACACAAATGTAGTTTCTGCTTCTCCAGACACTTACATAGGCAAGGACCTCAACAGAGAGACTCAGGGAAATGACACCTAATGCAAGTGGGAAACTGTTACCAGCAAAGCTTACTGAAAAACATAGCTTTTCAGGATGAATGGAAGAAGGGAGATGAGCTAGCAAATGCTACTCATTTTGCTAAAATGGCTACAGAGACACTCTGTAAATGATCAAAAGAAAAATGATACTAGCAAAGTCCAGCATCTACCTGTTATGTAACACTTATTTGAACACACATTTAATCACTGATCCTGCTAAATACTATTATTCAATTTCTAAGTATAATGGTCCACTTAATGTCAGAAATAGGAGCATAATTTAAAAAGAATGTAAGTTCAAGCAGTTGGAGGAAATTTGAGTACCTAAGAGGAAAAATAATTTGGCATAGAGTGATAAACTTGAAACTAATTACATATGAATTTAAAGCTTGTATAATATCAGCAGTAAAATGTTTTCTGGTATCTTCCAAACAAGGAACTATCACGTGTGCCTAGATACAAGGAATTTCCCAAAGGAAATACAGAAATTAATGTCTTAAAATTCATATGCTAAAAAATTTTACCCACAAAAATTCTTTCAATACCCACCTCAACTCAGTTATAAATAAAAATGTGGTTATTTAAAGTGTATAAAATTAATCTGCACCACCTGTAAGGTGATGTATGAATACCATCCAGATATTAAGATTCAAAGTGAAAACAAACCAACAGAATAAAAAGTAAGTGTTTTAAATTCTAGGATCATATATCCTCAAAAATCTGCAATTTTAGATTCTTAAACCAAATCCGATATAGAATCAGAGAAGCATGCACTCCTTAAATAAAAGTTAAAATGCATATGAGGCGTAAGTAATTGATCCAAAGGTAGATGTACTCATTCTTTTTAAGAATGTTTCAATGAAACACATAAAATTTAGAGAACAAATCATGTTGTTTAAATAGTCCACGTAATGTTCATACAAATAACACTTTCATGAATACAAGTATACATATAATCAAGATAGGGCCTGTGACATTTCCTAATATTAATTACTGTACCTAAAAATTTACAGGACATGAACATAAATAAAGCTGTTTAAAACTGGCAAACACAGTAATAGACTTTCATTCACTACAAGGCAGTTAATATTTATGTTATTTCCAAAGCCATCACACTAGAATTGTAAGTTGCCACTCTTAAAACCTAAAAGTAATATGGAAAATTAAAGTTATAAATACATCTTACATACATTTGCATATTTACACTTACACAGAAATCATCAGTACACTAGAGCCCAGCTTTAACGTCACACTTCACTTCCACATCACAGGACCCTCTTTCACCTTTAAGACAGGTCCTTCTATCACTTTCAGAAAAAGACACGAAACAGAACAACTTTGGTCAGATCCAGGATGCATTTGCTGTATATTACATTCTGCGTTGCTGGGAGACTCTAGTCTAGAGAGATCCATATATAAGTACTCATTTGGTGTGAAAATGCATTTTACCATCAACTGCAAAAACTTAGAAGAGACCACAATCTTTTAGGTTATTTTTTATGATGACATCTGTTACAGCATCAAAAACAAACTGCACATTCTTCGTATCTGTGGCACATGTGAAGTGGGTGTATATTTCCTTTGTGTCCTTTCTTTTATTGAGATCTTCAAACTGACACTGAATATACGCAGCTGCCTCTTCATATGTGTTTGACCCTGAGATGGCAAAAAGGAAAAAAACACATGCAAAAAGTTAAATCTAATATGGTGAAGTAAAATGGACCTTAAGACATTGAAGTCAGTTTCCTACACACAAAATATGTGTACTCCTTACTGGATTTCCCCTTATTAAACTACTTTTTCTCTAAATGAAAAACATCCTATGTAAACTACCTTTTAGAAGCTATATTTAAACTTAAAAACTCCTTACATGCTAGTATATTTGCTATGATCTCTGGTCCTGCTTGTCTCCAGGGTTCAGAGCTCTTTTCTTCTATCATCCTCTATCACCTAGATCCCCCAAACTGGACTGCTATTGTACTTCTCAATCTGAGGCAAGCCATAATGGTACTGGCCCACTGGTGAATCAAAAAATGCCGACTGACTACTGACCAGTATTCCTTTCTTATTTACTCATTAATTGCCCTTGATAACTTAAAATCATTTATTTATTCTTATTTATGCATATGAGTGTTTTCCCTGCATGTACATAAGCATACCCATGCCATGCAATGCCTGCAGAGATCAGAAGAGGGCATTATATCCCCTGAAGCTGGAGTTACAGAGGGTTGTTAGCCATTATGTAGGTGCTGTGACCCAAACCCAGGTCCTCTAGAAGACCAGTCAGTGCTCCTAACCACTGAGCCATCTCTACAGCTCTCTTGATCATTTCTTATTCAAAAATTATATTAAAATCTATTATGTAAAAAAATCTATTATGTGGTTTAACTATTAAGCTAGAAAAAAAAAGTAAGTGATGTTTTCCTACTTTTAATAAGGGGCTAAAGACTTCCTCTGAGAGAGAGAGAGAGAAAGAGAGAGAGAGCACCTCAGAGATTGTTTGGCAGCATCTAAAGGTAAACACAACATACCATGACCCAGCAATTCAGGTTTTAGGCATAGGCTTGAAAGAACTATATGCAGTGGTCAGAGAAGATACAGAGAGAATGTTAAAGAACCAACTCCCTTTTTAGGAAATATCGTAAAAGTTCATTAGCTGTAGGTGGCCAAAAAAAAAAAAAAAAAAAAAAATCTGGCAGAGTCACATGACTAGTTGCTACAGAGAAATGAGAATTTAAGCATTATTGAAATGCAGAATGACAGAGATAAATCTTGTTAACATTCTACTGAACCAGAGAACTCAGACACTAAAATAGGTATACTGTGTGATCCAACTGATGTTTGAAAACAAATGAGATGAATGGGTAAGAAAAGAATAATGCTTATTTTCTTGAGGAGGAGATTAGTTGATTAGATGAGATTGAAAGAGGTTATGAATGGGCTTCAGGAGTCCTGGGAGAGTTCAAGTACTTTACCTAGGTATTATATTCTGGATTTGTCCTTTACAGTTTGTGTGTTCACTTTGAAAATATGCTTCACATTTGTGCTGAGTATTTGTAGATGTATACTTAATATTGTGATAAAACATATTAAAGAATATAATAGAATATAAATCCCTCTTTTGTAATAACCCCAAATTGCTTATTTGACTTTCAAGATCCTCCTCCCTGGCCTGTTCTTCCATGCTGGTCAGCACTGCACATCTGGGGCTCAGTCCATGTCATAAGGACTCCTTATACAAAGTGCCCCTGTCTTCTACAGCACCACTTCTCCACTGTCCTTCACCATCAAGTATTAATAACTCTTTCCACATCTGCTCAAAATGGCACTCTATATAATTTCCATTAATTAACCAGATACAGATAAGCTTCATACTTAAAAGCTCCTACAGACAATTAGAAAAAGGTCTTCAGTTTGATTTATACTGCTTTACTGGATCCCAAGTACTTATTCAGCATTGGTTCTCATAAACAGAATGTGAACACTATATCTTGCCCATTTGCAGCCCCTTTGATCTTACTATGCACAACACTGAGAGGGCAGCATGACCAAGGTCAGAGGAAGATTATGCTTAGTGTGCTATGACAGAATAAATTCTAAAACCACAGCCCTTGATCAAGTTTATATTTTAATTGTTTTATATTATTACCATATAATCATATACTTTACAAATAAAATTTTATTAAATCATAATATGGTTGGTGCTTCAAAGTTCTGATGTAATGACCAGTGTCTTATTGGGCCAAATATGCTATTTATATAAAACCCCTTAAGTAATTACAAGTATGTTTGGGAGAAGTAACTCACACAGAGTACTTAGCTCATCTGCAATCTACATTCTGGGTAGCTAAACTACTACATCCCAAGGGCTACCAAATACCTGAGAGGACCAGATGACACATACTTTAATCTGATTTTAAGCCTGAAGAAGAGAACATCAAAGAGTGTGTGCGTGTGTGTGTGTGTGTGTGTGTGTGTGTGTGTGTATGATGGTGATAGGCATTTTGTACCATGTGAACTTTCCTGAATAAATGTGGGAATAGATTAAAGCATGGAGATTCAAGAAGGGGGAATTAAAAAGCTTATGGTACAGGGCAAAGAAAATGAGGTTAAGAAAATAGTAGTTTTGTTGGAGCTTCTGGTGTTAGAAATAATCTAAGCAGCTAGAAATAGAAGCTTAAGGCTCCAGAGATAAATTTGGCCAACAATAGAATTTAACATGGTGAGCATAAATATGACTATGAAAGGGTATAGGGCAAAATGATTCAGGACAAAGGATGGACCCTGGGGAAATGGTACCACACAGCAAACTAAACGAAGAAGTATAAGGAGCAGACAGAGGAGGCTTGGGGGCTGCATGGGGTTCTCCATAAGAGGGGATCCCCATAGGAACCAAGAGCTGAGAGTTATAGAAGAAGCAACTGAACCAAGTTTCAGGGCATGCAGAACAGAGTTGAAATTAAAATCTTAACACTTGGGATATCAAAGAATTATGTAATATTCTTTTTGTGTAAAGATTCTAAATTCAGGCATTATTACGGACTTGCCGACACACCGGCAGTTGCTCTGAATTCTCTGGAGGTATACAGTAGTTACAGATCCAGTCGGAGACCTGGTGAATTACCACATAAGGACTACTTCATCATAAAAAAAAAGATAAAAATAAACTCAAAGGCAGAGTTTGGTAAAGTAAAAGCTATGCCACCTCTGGACTTCAATCTTGGAATTAGAACTATCAGTGGTTTTATTCCTAATAAGCACTAAAGTATTTCTGCATAAAGTGATTTAGAATATTGCGGCTTTCAAAAGAGAGTGAAAGTTTTAAGTGAGTCATTGTGTGAAATTACTGTGAACACAAGCCTAACTTCAGAGCACACAAAAAGAGCTGCAATAAAGAGTGGCTGATTTATCAAAACACTTCCTTTCTCGGTCCAGTGAGAACCTAATTAAATATAGGCTGGCTGTTCCAGGTCGGGGTGCGGGTATGCAATGCATGAAGGTCTGAAACTGAACTCTGTGACTGCATTAAACTTATGTTCTCAGCTGCTGGAGTGGGACTACCCAATACCTACATCACAGGACCATCTACCATTAATCCTATAAATCCACACTCAATATTTGGGACACAATCCACTCACTAGAATACTGGCTCAAATTCCATTTATAATGAAACAAGTTCTTAAGACTTAAAAAAAATTAGGTCTGGAGTAAAGGGAAATAAATAAATTACTCTTCAGAATATTTAGATTTTAAATACAGAGCTCATATAAACTGATGCAGTCTGGAGACAGCACTCCTCAAAAAAAAAAGGGAAAGCAGATGAAGACTGACTGACTTTGCTTGAAAGAGAGGCAGCACCTGAAGAGCACATGCATGTTGGGTGGACAGCTCTGCTCCTAGCTCTCACTTTCTTTCCATTTTGGCTGAAAAGAAGTCTCATAATAGCCTACTGTAGCCTTGGACTTGCTATACAGCCTAAGATGACCTTGAACTACTGATCTTCCTGCTTCACCTCCCAAGTTCGAGGATCCCAGATATGTATACAAGAGCCAGTACCACTTTCAACAGTAACTTGGTAGGTGCTCCAGAGAACTAAATTAATTAAAACCAATGGTATAGACCAATTCCTGATTTTACAAATGAGGTATTGAAATCTAGATAAAGTAGCTGCTTTTATAAAAGTTGGGTCTTCCCTTCAAGACTGCTTTCTCTCTGCAGTACATCCTCCAAAGTAGCAACACTAAAAGACCATTCACAGTCTCAGTAGCAAATGTTGGATTTCTTATGAAACGTTCCCTGACACTCTGGAGGACTCAGCTGCCTTGCTGTTCCCTCTTCATTAGCCCTCTTATAATGATGTTCATGCTCCCTTTTGGTAGCAGGCTGCACTTCTATTATTTATTTTTTGGTTATAAGCATGTTTGTCTTTGAGAATAGACAGTGAACAGAGACAGATCTTCTTTATCTGTATCACGAAAGTCCCCGATCTGGGATCTAGTTATTGTATGAACAAATCAATGCTGGCGTCATCTCTGGAAATTAATGAACAGAGGGCTTTCAGAAATTTCATCTACAACTTAAGGAACTATTTGTGCCCAAATGTTCAAATGTAGTTTGAAAATTCTATGCCTCCAGGTGTAAGAATTAGTAAACCAGTAACTTCAAACCAATAACTGAAATTTTGCCTTACGGAAGTTTCACGCAGCAAAACATGTTTTGGGAAGTTATTCCAAGAAAATAAATACCTGCGTATTCTGGATAGCATATAGTGAGAGGGCTCTTTTTTATTTTTTCTTCAAAGAGATCCTTCTTGTTTAGGAAAAGTATAATAGATGTATCTGTAAACCACTTGTTGTTACATATACTGTCGAATAATTTCATGCTTTCATGCATCCGATTCTGTAAGAGAAAATAAAATTGTTTTCATGAACAGTGAAGACTATCCCAGGCAGATCTCTGTTAGTATAAAAATAGGTAACATCCTGAAGGAGGTCCCAGTTGTCACCTTAACTTCATTTTTATGTCTCTGACCTATTCTGAGTCCTTTTAACTTGTCTCAAATTTAAGGACAGGAGAGCCTTATGGGTTTACTTTCTTTGAAAGAATGGACCCCAAGTTAACTCAAAGTTGAAGTAATTATCTCCTAATGGGAAACAAATCCTTCTTCCCTCCCTGTAAGCAATAACAAATTTTCAGGAGCCAGCAGGAGACCTACAGAACCAGGCTGAGAAAATGATCATGCAGACCATTTGGAGTCTGCATTTATCCTGCTTCCCAGTTCTGTTTTCCCCTGCATCACCCTAGAGCTCTTTTCAGTATCCCCGGCATGGAGTTTAGGGTGCTGTTCTCCCACTAAGGCCATATGAATGAATTCCTTTCCTACTTCATAACTACTAGTCTTCTAATTAGACTACTGATGTCCAGGTCTGCTATGCTGGGAACTCTGCCCAATTAGGGCTCTAATCTAGGACTGGTAATAATTCCATAATAATTAACTTCTGCCATTTCTGGACCGGCACAACCACAGTTTCAGGCAGGACAGTGTCTCCTCATCACTCATCAATTCTGATTTCAATCACAGCTTGCTCAGTGGCCACTATGCAGCATGCCTGGTCTCCTGCCTGAGAACCACTTGCTGCAGAGTATTACAATCTAGGGATGTCCAAGTGTGAAAGTTCCAAAGGAATTTCATTATTACACAGATCACCTAAGCTTTCATTAATAGATAAGAAGAAGGTATAAAGACTAATGCATTAAATTGAGCAAATTAAAATCCAATTAGCTTAAGATTGTAAATATTAGAGGAGGCTTTTTGAGTCTTGTATATTGCCCTTCCAGGATCCATGTTCAAACAGGACACTGACATATATGACAGTACAAAAATGAAAGAGATGAATATGTGATATTATATTTGAGCTCCTGCATGACAACTGGAAGAACTAGATATTAAAAACATAAAGCTGACTACCTAATTTTTCATTTTTCTATTAAAGTGCCAGAGTTTTACACTTCTATTTGAACCTATTTCCCCAGATTAATGGTACATTTATTGAATGCTATCTGAAAAATGTATAGCAGTAGCAAAGTATAATATATATCAAAGAATACAAGCTGGCATTAGTAACAAGTGAGGAATGAGTCTTGGACTAGATCCAGAAATTCACAGGAAGCTGGAGGGCGGAAGAGAGATGACTTCCTCCCTCTTCCTTATCCTCAAGATGCACTGCTTCCTTAGTATGCTTCCCCCTTCAGAAAGCAAACAGAAACTCAAGGAAAGAGCCTGAACTTTCAAATACTTCATGGATAAACAAGAATTGCTCAAGAAATGTTCTCAGAAAAGTCCTTGGCAGTATCTGCAGCTCTTGGCTCATCACCCTGAGGCCCTAGCACATTTCTACTTGCCATCTCTTCATCTTCAGCCAGAACCAGGTCATAGTCACTCAGGGCCACACAGAAAATGATGGCCGTCACGCCTTCAAAGCAATGGATCCACTTCTTCCGCTCTGACCTCTGACCTCCCACATCAAACATTCTGTAAGAGGGAGAATCATGAGTTGACACCACATTAAATGTTCAAAAGCTCTGAGGAGCTCTGTAGTGCCGACAAAAAAGCTCCACATAGCTGGGGGACCATGGGATGGGAAAAAGAAGAAAGGGATATAGTGGGAGGAAAACAATGACACCAATAAGTTTTCTTGATGGGGAAAATTCTATTATTTTTTAACTCCTCGGTTGCAGGGAGAATAACTCTAAAACAAAAACAAAAATACTCTCAATAAACAGCACACCTGGGCCAGAGAGATGGCTCAGCAGTTAAAGGCCTATGATTAGAAATCTGATTTCATCCACACTGTACACACATACTACATTAAAGTTTAAAAATGTTTTAAGATGTATGACATGCATTAGCATATGGAGGCATTTAGGGCTTTAAAGCAAATACAGATTAATGGGCCACACTGCTTATAAACACTGAGAGCCACATAACACAACTGTGGAATACAGAAATCAAAGAGCATACATTTAACATGCCAGTCAAAAACCATTAGGGGCAGAAGACAGGACTCTCCTGTTCCTACTGAGACATAATTTCTGTCAACAGAAAATTAAACAGACTTTAATGGAAAAGAGAATTGCAGGTATAGAAATGCCTAGAAAGCAAAGTAAATTCATAAAGGGGAAAAGAGGTTGGTGTAGAATATAAAGCAAAGCTGTGATATGGGAAAATAAGACAGAACCAAAATGAAATAAATAAATGGCAGACCTATGGAATAGCCTTGAAATTCAGAATAAAAAAATCCTTCAGTTTCTATGCAATATGCTTTATGCAATATTGAACCACTGAGAGTTAGTGTAAAGGTAGTAACACAATCAAACAGTATCACACCAATGCCCTGTTTTTCTTGTTCCTGGCAAGAGTTTATAAAGTTAGGCAAAAGTTTAAATTTGCATAGACTACATTATGCAACCTAGAAATAGCCACTTATATAATAGAAACACTATGTGAACTGGTACATTTCTAAAGGTTCCATTTATCTAGACAGTGCACTAATTAAAACCATTTCTATTTAATTCCCAGGCACAATGATTTTTCCCTGCAGACCAGTAGTGGCCTATAAACCAAATCTGACTAGTATATATACTTGCATCATATAGGTTTAGCTAGAAACTGTTGGTTAAATTATGCTATATAATTAAATGATCCTATCACATAATAAATCACCATGAATAGGATGGAAAGGGGACAGGATGGAAAGTGGATATGACATATGGTAATATAGATCAAACAAGAACAGAGAGGAAAATTGACTGAATTAGATAAACATTTCTTAATTGCCTAGGAACACAGCTTAAAATCGTTTTAACATAAACCTTGATAGACCCTCTCATGTACAAATATTCCTTGTCCACTCACTACCATGACATGAAAGCCACCTCATCCCACACTTTCTCTGTGGTGCTTATCAACTCAACTATTTAATCAAACACTTGTTAGTGCTTCTGTGTTACTGATGTGGTTAATGTCTACAACCAGCTAACTTTAGGTGATGAAGATAGTCCTTATTTATGTGAATAGGTTTCATGTAATCAATCAGAAGGCTTGAAGGACAAAAACTGGGGTTTATCAGATGAAAATGAAAACTTCCTTATGAATGCACCACAGCTTTTGTCTAAGCCCGTACTACAAACTCTGACA
The DNA here is from genome assembly GCA_009823505.1 of Rhizomys pruinosus. Taxonomy (NCBI): domain Eukaryota; kingdom Metazoa; phylum Chordata; class Mammalia; order Rodentia; family Spalacidae; genus Rhizomys; species Rhizomys pruinosus. The sequence goes on from VZQC01006501.1 coordinate 1,140,748, forward strand.
GCCCCTGTAGCCTCATGTACCAGTTTCTTCAAACAGACAACCTAATTGTTCTGTTTCTCTGGAGAATACCCTGATGAGGACAGTAACGACAGAGGGGAGCTACTGTAAACAATATCTACAGGTGTGAAAGTGGCTTTGAAAAGAAATAATGAGTAGCATCTTAAAGGCTCTTGAACTACTTCACAGAAAAAGTCTAGATTATGGTGAAGAAAAGACTGTTAGAAATATATACCACACAGTCAACTCTGGTACAAACATGAAAGTAAAAACAGGATTTTGGGGCTGGAGAGATGGCCTAGCGGTTGAGAGCGCTGACCGCTCTTGCAGAGGACCCGGGGTTCGATCCCCAGCACCCACATGGTGGCCGAGAACCATCTGAAACTCCAATTCCAGGAGAACTCCATTTCCAGGGGAATCCAACACCCTCTTCTGACCTCCGCGGCATTGCATGACACGGGTGCACAGACTTGCATGCAGACAGTACATTTATACACATACAAAAATAAATAAAATAAAAAAACAAACATGAAAACAGGATTTTATGTTGTCTTAGATAATACAAATTATCTAAGACAAGGAACAGAATGTAAGTATGCAAATGGTTAGAGAGACATTTTCCAAAAAGGTCTCAAAGGAAATGAAAATCATATATACTGCAGAAAAGGCAACACTGCCATAAACTGGACAACGGTCGCTGAGTTACCGTTCTAGCATTAAGAATCTACAAGTAATGAATTCAGCTTACCTACAGGAACACAAGAGCAGAAAGGCAAACCAAGGAATTAACTTTGAGAAGAAAGTAAACACCTCTTCCCACATACATGGAAAAAGGACACAGGACAACAGAGGTATTAGTACAACAGCTACAAGCTAAAGTGTGCCATGAATTGCCAGCAAATATCAGACAATACCAACAGTCAAGCAATATTCTTCTTTCTACAGAACATTCAGAGGGACACAGCCTCTCTCAACATACTGATTTGAATTCTATGCTTTAGAACAAGAACTGAGAAGTTTCACTTACTCATTCACCCAGATTTTGGGAATTTGTTATGCCAGCCCTAGAAAGTGGATATATTCTCTTACAATACATATGTTTCCCTATAATTCTTTCTCTATAACAATTATAATTCCCAAATATTGAATATTTGCATTATTTCATCTCTTTTTTTACAACCTGAATCCACTCCAAGAATGTAAAGGCAAGGAATTTGTGTCTTTTATCATGATTTATGTCCCCACTGTTAGATACACAAAAACTTCATAAACGTGGGAACTGCTGAAGTCGTGATCTGGAGACCATCTTTTGAGAAAGAACCCATAAAGCAATGAGTGACAGTGGGGACATCAGGCTGTACTTAAGAGTTAGATAGCATTTACAGAGCTAGCTGAGGACAGCAACCAGAAAAATCACTAATTTACTGACTTCATATTCCATAAGAAGGCATAGAACATTATTCATTGTTCTGGGCTGTATAAGAAAGGTTGCTGATCAAGCCAGGGGAGTGAGCCAGTAACCAGCATTCCTCATGGTCCCTGTTTCAGTTCCTGTCATCAGATTCCTGCCATGAGTTCCTTCCCAGACATCCATCATTGGTCTGGGACACTGTTTTATTATAGCAACAGAAAGCAAACAAGAACATATATCAAACTTCTTAATAGAAAGCTGTCTTGTCAAACCTCTTGCACATTTCTATTACAGAAAAGGAATAGAAATTTATCTCACCTTAAGTTTATAATAGAAGTTATACATTAACTATCTGGAAATAGCAAAATCTGCTCATTCTTTCATTAAGCAAAGACAGTAGCCATAAAGGCCTATTAACACAGACAAGGTAAACTCTTAAATTGTAAATAAATGCCCTTGTACTCCATTTTGAATTTGCTAATTCCATCATAAAAAAAATGTGACACATAGTTTACTTAGCAGTTAAAATCTAAGAATTGCAACATGAAATATAGAACTACGGTGATGACCTCAGATACGGGTTCTCAGCAGTTAATCTAAATGTTTTTCTGTCCTTATCCTTTTGAGACCCACTTAACATTGAAGCGTATATAAGCAATCATTGTGATTTAGCAAACTCAAGTAAAAATAACCTTTATTTGAAGTTTTTGACAATTCTGTGTTTAAGTCAAGCAAATTATGAGAGTGACTTGACATACCCAGTGGTACTGTCCCCTCACTCAAGAATCCCACATGGAGTAAAATAGACTTCCTGAAGGCATAATGGTGACAGTAAATTTCAGTGAACCCTAGGCTTTCTTGACTTTGAATGACAACTCTGAAAAAAGCTAGGCTAGGTTTACCTAGGAAAGTATGTTCTGGAAATGTCTATGAATACACAGAACCAAATTAAAAGTGATTTCATAGAGATAGATTGCCTTTAGAACTAAATAATCAATTAACATTTATCATCTGTCACCACTGCTTGATTTCAACTTTGTAAAATTTTCAAAAATGAGCAATAACTAATTTTATTATTAAACATCTGATCAAACATAACATCTTAATAGAGCCTCTGTAAAGAATCCTAATGGAGTTTGCCTAGATACTTAACAGGGGAACCTATGTCCAAAACCTTTCTGTGCTAAGCAAAACTCAATCCAATTCCTTCTCAGACTACAGTAAAAATGAGCCATTTTTCAAACATAGCAATTTAAGTATTTTTTAGACCATCATCACTAGGCAAACAAACACAAATCATGCCTGAATATATGCCCTGAATTTAAGAAAACAAATTTATATCCTGAAACAGCAAACATCCTTATAATTAAGTATCATTTCATATTTTTAAGACAAATGAATCAACAGTCCCCAGATTAGAAAAGACATATGGTTATTTAAGATCCTAGAAGTATAACAAGCAGACTAGACGGCAAATGATTCAGTAAGAGCAAAATATAACCACCTCAAGTTTAAAAAAAAATAGAAACCAAAGAGTATATTCAAAACTATATCTGATATTATAAACTTAATATTGCCTGATAAGCTATTATTTATATCCTCATTTAAGAAAGCATCAAGGGCTGGAGAGATGGCCTAGCGGTTAAGAGCTCCGACCGCTCTTACAGAGGACCCGGGTTCGATCCCCAGCACCCACATGGTAGCCGAGAACCGTCTGTAACTCCAATTCCAGGAGAACTCCAGTTCCAGGGGAGTCCGGCACCCTCTTCTGACCTCTGCGGCATTGCACGACACGGGTGCACAAACTTGCATGCAGACAGTACATTCATACACATACAGAAATAAATAAAATTAAAAAAATATATTTAAAAGAAAGCATTGAAATGTTTGCTTTGGGGGGGTGAAAGAGATTATGGAAATTAGAATTGAAATTTCCTTCTCTGGAAAACTTAATTATGTGAATCACTGATAAGCCAGTGACAACAGTAACAAATGTGCTACATGAAAACATCCAGAGAGAAAGTTGTATGTATTTAACTGTGCTTCTAATTTGTAAAGGTAAGCTTTCCATTAAGAAGTGAACTAAACATAAGATGGTACTTATCTCTGAGTATAAACTCTTTATACTTTATAACTTTATACTTTCAGAATTTCTGTTTCATTAACCTTACCATTTTAGAGAATTGCCATTACCAGATAGGAAGTCTAAGCAATAATTCCTATTAAAGCCTTCATTGAATGACTATGCTCCATCAAAATATTTTAAATCAAAAATTTTAAAGATAAATGTCAATAATAATATGAGCTATTCTGTTTGTAAACCAATCATAAATTACTTCTCAATAGAATGAGTTAACAGTTGCTACTATTTTGCTTTATAATTATTTTTCTTTCTTCTACTTTTCAGATATTGTGGAGATGGAGTACAATTAAATAAATTTATATATATATATATATATATATCAGGTCTTGTAAATTTTGAATTTCTACAAACAAATCTAATAGAAATCACTAAAACAAACGTGAGAACAGTCTCAGAGATGAACACTAATCCTTCATAGATTCTAAAAATTATATATTAAAAACATGGAGTATAAGTATTAAGAAAAAAATTCAGAAACAAATCATATCATAAATTTCAAAGCCAATTTCCTTAGTGTCAAGTGGAGTCTGCTCAATCTGAGTCAACATATCTATAAGTTCTATAGGCACAGGAAGGACCTAACTGCATCTAAGACTGCGTGAATGCCGTCTTAGTATTACTTAAACCAATATTATTCATGTTAGTTAAAAGAAACAAACAAACAAACAAAGAAACAGAAATCCCCACCTGCTGTACCAAGAAAAATAACTGAAACAAAACCTGTGTAGCAAATTTAATTTTAACATTATTGTTCTTTTTTCAAAGAATAATAATTTGGGCAAAGACAGTCTCTTTCAAGCATGGGACTCTTGGTAGGTTAACCAGGCTCCAGTGGATGGACCCACACTGAAGGACCTGTGGGGACACAAATTAGACTCCATAGACACTGTGTGTGTGTGTGTGTGTGTGTGTGTGTGTGTGTGTGTGTGTTTAGAGAGAGACAGACAGACAGAGACAGAGAGAAAACATTCAGTTGGGAAGGGGAGGTGAGAATAGAGGAGAGGATCTAAATGCAATCAAATCATACTATATAAAAATTACAAAAATTCAATAAGAAGAATATTAGTTAATATTTGTACATTTTGAGAACATGTGCATTTAATGCATTTTGAATAATGTGACTGTCACATCTGTGTGACAGAGGGACCTAGCAAGCTGTGCAAGGGCTTTATGTCCAGTTCCTTTCTGCTGGACACTTAAATCACACTTCAGGCATGAGGCATTTTAAATGAATTTTAATCATTAGACATGAAGTTTAAGGAAAAGAATTTCTCCAGTCCCTGTACATAGTTTCAAAGTATGGAAACATACTGCAATTGAGAGTAATATTGCTAATGTCCTGATGCATATATTTTTTCAACATCAAGTAACAGCACCCTAGTCTAGGATTTCTATGAAAGCATTCCAGTGAAGAGTCCTGTGATGTCAAGTTATCATAGTCAGACATATTTCTATTCAGGAGATGTGCAACCTTTTTTTCCCTTGGTTCTATCTTTATTACTTAACTGAGAATACGATAAACCAGTGGTGAATGGCATTGCGCATGCCTGGCAATTCTGACTAGTCGAGTGTTTAGCAAGTGGAGCACTTAGAAGAAGAAATGGGAGTTAAATAAATCAAGCAGCAGGTGACCTGTAAAAGAAAACTGGATGACAGGAATTAATGTGAAAGCCGTAGACATGAGGGAGACTCGGCAAATTAAACTTTTACATTTGTTGGCACAAAAGTGGAGATGTGGGGCAGAAACCCCAACCTTAGTCAGAAACTACAGGTAACCTAGACAACTGGGAGAGGGAGAGTTGGTTTTCTTTAAGTGTGAGGTTTAACTTTAGAGAGGTTTACCAAGTTCCAGCGGATGAATGATCCCTGAACAACGGCATTTGTGGACACAAACCTGGCTCGATAGGCCTTAATATACATCACAGAGTACGTGAAAACTGGCTGGGGTGTATAAAAGGGGCACAAACAGGCCAGGGGTCTGAATATATCAAAGTACATTGTATGAAACTGGCAAAAATTCAGTAAAATGTTTAAAACTTTAGATTTGGCTGTATTTAAATAGAAACTTTTTTCATTTACTCGAAAACTATATAATTATATATTGGAAGAAGAAAATGCAGTTTTGTTAATTTAATGTAATTTTTTTTACTGACCCATTTCCTGAAAATGGCTCATTCTAGAATGAAGGACTTATAGAAAAACAACCCCACAATTCTTTCCAAGGACTTATAGAAAAACAACCCCATGATTCTTTCCATTCCTAATGGCTACAACACAGCACATCTTTCTTCAGACTTCAGCAAGCTCATATTTTGTAAACCTTAAGCAAACATATCTTGCGATGAGACTGCAAATATGAATTTGCAATCAATCCAAATTTTAATGAAAAAATTATACATAGCTTTCTTTTAGATCATTATTATAACTAAGGATATATTCTATAAGTAATAGTTCTTGTTCTACCCAAAGATAGCCAGTGGTACTTGTCCTGAATGCAGTGCTGTATAACTATATATTAAAGAACTATTTTCTGTTTAGCAAAACAGCTTAAAAATATTAAAGTATGAATCACTATAACAATTATAGGCCTAGGGCTTATGTCACTTATTTTTTCTTAAATAGAAATAGACATATTGTTCTAAAATTGTTTTTGTTTTGTCCTAAAATTATTTTGTCCAATCATCTGAAAAGGATTTTACCAACTGTACAAATGTTATGAATTTTTATTATTGTGCTTTCATTTCTAAAGCAATGCATTTTATATATAAACTTATAAATAATACATTTGGGATTTACTCACTTAAAATGAAGATCTTTGAAAGTAAAATGGGTTTCGACAATTCCTGTGGTTTTCACTCTAGTTCTCAGAACATCTTGCTGAGTTGGGATGTAATTGGACTGTGCTATTCTATCCAAATCATTCAAATAGCTGAAAAAAATAACAAAACAGCACATTATCCATAACAAGACCCAACAGAGAGTATCTGAACCAAAGACCAAAATGTATTTCAACACATGCAACTTCTGAACTCACTGGAAGTTTTCAAGTGTCTATATAATGATATAAAACAACCATTTTATGCACAGATGTTACATAATTCCTCAAAAATCTTTTAGTACTTCTTTAAATGTAACATTGGAGGCACAGTAACTGAAAGGAGAGAAACTTGGATTTTACAGGTCTTAATCTCAGATGCAGCAAAACCTGGCTGAGGTGTTGTTCCCTGACAGCCTTGTGCTACCCCCAGAGATACACTGCCCATGCATCGGTATGCTACATTTTACTGTCCTAAATCAACATATTTTACCTGTCAGTGATAGATTTTAGTCACTCATTTAATACTCCCTGCCAATAATGCCAAATAATGCTCTGACATAAAAAATTTCATGGCATCATATCATGAAATACGAGAAAGGAAATTATTTTGTTTCAAAATGAAGAAGCAATAATTCATAAAGGCCAGGCATGAAGACATCACTGTGGAACTGCTAACTGGAGAAAGACTCACGGGCAATGAGAAGTATTCAAAATAAAACAAAACAAAGCCATGAGCAGCAAGGCGAGAAACAGCCACGGAAAGCTGCACATGTGAAAAGATGGAGACAGGAATGCGTCTTTATTTAGAGTAAATACCTCAGTGGGCTATGCTCTACCTGAATAAGCGATTGCGATTAATCCTAGGTCAGCTGACCATGGCAAGCAGCACTGTTGTATTTTGAAATCCCAGAGCAGTATAGTGAATGAGAATTTACAAAATAAAATAAGCTTCAGAAGAACAGCAATGATCACGACTTAAAATGGTTATAAACCTCTGAACTTGTTACTTGGTTATAGTATCTTCTAAGCAAAAAGAGTCCTTTATGTGTATGTGTGTGGTGGGGAGGAGTTTGCAGAGGATAAAATGTATGACAGGCTTTACCCCAAATTCCCAGTCCCAAGTATGGGACTGACTTCTCAGGAGTTGGTCAGGGAAGCTGCAAATGCCCCTATAGTAATAAGACTCTTACCAGTTGTCATAATCATCCAAGAGAATTAGAGGGCAAGACTCCATTGCTAAAGATATCACATAATTCTGAGCAAGATATAGAAAAAGCAGGCTAGATCTAAGCTAGCAGCTTCCTCCCTGTCTGATGGCTAGCTTTCAAAGTTCTGGAAGATCCTATGCAGGATGCCTGAGGAGAAAAGGTATCATTGATCTTACTCAGCTGTAAGGCTCAGGAACCCCAAATCCAACCTGCCAGGCAATATCTGTCTGCCATTTAATAGTGACATGACTGTGGGGGGACATAACTAACTATTATTTGGTTGGATTTGAGGCCTGCCCCACGGGAAGGAATCCATGCCTGGATCTATAAGTCCAGTTAACAACCTTTGCCTGGGGAAGTTGTAGGCCCAAGTATGATTACTAAGTTGACATAGCATCAAATTACCACCACTCCCCCACCCCCCCAAACACACCTTTTTAAGAGAGGAACTTACTCTATACCACTGGCTAGTCTGGAACTCACTATGGAGTCAAGCTGGGCCTTGAATTCACAGAGATCCACCTACAACTGCTTCCTGAGTTCTGGGATTAAAGGCATGTACCATCACACTCCAGCTCAAATTGTCTTCTAAATATGTATATTTATATACGAAGACAAAATATACTCCCAACCTTAATCAGAAAGGCCTCTTTGTAGAGATGACAGTAAATGCAGAGATTCACGGACAGGCAGGATAATAAGAACAAGTTATACCTGAGGCCTCAGTCCTAAAGAAGACATTTACTAGTACAGCCATGTCTAATGCACAGGGAACAGAGCAGAAAAGGGGCTGTGAGGATCTAACAGCTGGAAAATAAGATCAACGGTCATGAAATGATATCCTCTAGCCTAGATACAAGCACTGAAATCATGAACTCACAAGAAATGCAGCTACCTGCGCTGGATCATAAGACAGGCTCTGTTAACAATAAGTCACAAAGTGGAAATGAACTCACCAGGCCCTACCCTTTACTGCTAAAGTATTAGCTACTGACAGCTTCTGGGAACTGGAGAACCATCTTCAGCACTTGTGTGTTCACTGCTAAGTCCATCAAACTCCAGCACACAGCTCTACAACTATGGACTTCTCTGATTAATTTTAGTTGATCATAAGTCAAAACACACAAGCCTGAGCTGATAAAGATATGTGTAGAGAAGTGTGGCAGTATTCACAGGGTAGTGGTGAGACAGGAGGGTGAGATGTCAGGACGGATTACATACACCTGTGAGCTTACCAGATAACACATTTTATTAATAAAATTTTAAAACACATCTTTCAGAAATGCTGTGGGTGATAAATGATCTGCACTATTAATCCACTCACAGTAAATCACATGATGTGTAGTGTACACTAAGATGTTCAACATATGACTCATGAAAAGATACTGAGGCCCACAGCCTCTTGTTTGTTGGTTTATTCTTATTTTATTTATTTTATTACTATTTTGTTTTACTTGACTTGACATTTTATTATTTTATTTTATTTTATTTTATTTTATTTTATTTTATTTTATTTTTTTACAGTTATCTCCATAGGCCTAGCCCATTTGGTAGACACTATGTAGACCAGGCTGGCCTTGATCTCACAGAGATCCGCCTACCTCTGCCTTCTGTGGGCTGTAATTAAGTGTCAGCCACCATGCCCAGCATCCCTTTGTTTATTCCTTATTGAGGCAAAATGCACATATTTACCAAGTCCTGTCAGCTTCTAATTAATTATCCCTAGGAATAAATAGCTCTGTCAATAAATCAAAACAATCTTGGAATAGAAAGGGTATGTAGTACATATTTTAAAGACTAATTATTAATGTTCTGCATGCAATGTCTGACACTATTGTGGGAGGATGTGTGCCAAACTGCAGAAACAAAAACATGAGTTGCTTTTATTTTGTGTAGATGCCAAATAGAAAGCTGGATGGGTTTTATCATAACTAGTTTTACAAGCTTTCTGGAAACCCCACTTGGAAAATAAGGGCAGAATTTTCTTTTAAAACTTTGCAGTTAAGAAATCACTCAGTGGTGAAGAGCACTGACTGCTCTTGCAGAGGACCCGGGTTCAATTCCCAGCACCCACATGGTAGTTAATAACAGTCAATAACTCCAGTTCAGGCATATTTTGGTACTCTTTTCTGACCTCCATGGGCATTGTATGACACAGTTGCACTTATATACATATAGGCAATACCCTAATACACATAAAAATTAAATAAATAGCCAGGCATGGTGGTCCACACCTTTAATCCCAGCACTCAGAAGGCAGAGCCAGGCAGATCTCTGTGAGTTCAAGACCAACCTGGTCTACACAGCAACACAGGGAGTTCCAGGACAGCTGGGACTCCAGAGAGACCCTGTCTCAAAAAGACCAAAAATAAATAAATAAGTATGTAAGTAAGTAAATAAATAAATAAAATAAATAAAATATTTAAAAATTGCACTTGAGTATCTGTGGACAGTGTCTAGGAATGAGGCAAATACAATGAGCAATTCTCAAATGTACAGATACTTTCTTTAGTTCTTTTTGGCTTATAGAGAAGATATCTGGGGATCACCAACCACCATTCCCTCCCAGGTCATATTTCAGGAGCCTATCATATACAGGAACTCTTCTGAGGCACCATCAGTGTGCTGAGAAAATCCCATGACCCACCTTCCTATGTGGGTAGCTCCAAGTAAACTAGAGATGTACTCTAAATTTTGGGAACATTTAATTACTTTCTTGGAAATATATTGTAAACATCCCTATTCTGCATGTTTCAAGTAGAGGTTACATATGCATGAGCCTCTAACAGCAATGTTATCTACAAACACAAGAAAAAGACAAAGTGTTTAAATATAATTATTTCACAATCCTGAGTTGTAAAAGAATGTGTCAGCCAATTGTACAGTACAACTGGCTTGGAGATATATTTGATAGTTTAACTCTGAAGTTGTGATTACTTACTATGCTGCAGAATCATTAAGCTGGTATTCACGGGATCTGTTGAAACAGGCTTGTACACCACTATCTTTCCACAATCTCTTTATGACTCCAGCAAGCTCTGCAGTCATAAAGCCTTCCTCAGCAGCTCCAGCAAGGACAAAGAGTTGGCGTGCATCATCCTGCACATTCAACAAGAGAAACATCAGAGATAAGTATAAATGGAAGGATGGCAGAAAAAAAAAATCATACTGTGACTTTATTTTATTTTTATTTTAGTGTCATAACTTATCTTTACCTAAAGCATGACGTAAAAATTGGCTTAAACAAAAGTACATAATGATAATCACAAGATTAGGTTTTGTGGTGTTACTGACCAAAGGACTACAAGTTCAAAAGAATGACTAAGGTACCCTGCATGAACAGGACCTAAACTAGTGGTGGACAGTTTGCTGCAGACTGACTGTATCTGACCAATTTTGAGAAAATGGAGGAACAGACCATAAGTTGTTCCTCCTTCCTCAAATGCTTGTAATCTAAGAAACACAACACTATTAGAAATTACCTTAGGATAGAATTTACTTAACTATTAACTTTCTGATAAACTTTCAGAAGCAAAATATTTTCAGAGAAGGGGAATCAATAAGAGTAAGCAACAATAATTTCAGAGGATAATCTGCATATTCTCAAGAGACCTTAAAATAAAGACAGTATTTAAAATCAGTAGGAAGTAGCTGAGAACAGGTTTTTGCTACATCAAGAACAGAGAACAAAATATGGACAGCTTTAAGCTAGATATATCCACAATACACATGAAAGACAAACACTAGATAAAAATTTCAAAATGGGGACTGTAGAGATGGCTCAGTGGTTGAGAGCACTGACTGCTCTTGCAGAGGACCAGGGTTCGATCCCCAGCTTCCACATGGCAGCTAAGAACCATCTTAGGCAGGCCAGGTGTGGTGGTGCATGCCTTTAGTCCCAGCACTCAGGAGGCAGAGGTGGGTGGATCTCTGTGGGTTCAGGGCCAGCCTGGTCTACATGGCGAGCTCCAGGCCAGCTGGGACTAAAGGGAGACCCTGTCTCAAAAAGACCAAAAAAAAAAAAAAAATTCTAAATGAAGAAATCCTGTATATAAAGTTAGCACAATGTAGCTTAGGTATTGAAGCTGCTAACAGTAACTGAGCTGCATCTAATCAATCACATGCAAATAGTGCTGTCAAATTGAAACAGAACAAGAGCCATTAAATGTCATCTGAACTCTCAAAACTGCATTTTTAAGAAGTAAAAACCAAAGGTCAGGTAAAATAAACATACTCATTTTATACATATTAAGTCTTTGAAATATGTTCTGTAGTTTAGCATATCTTACTCCAGACTAGATACATGTTTAACTACTCAAAAATCTGACATGGGTAGAAATTAGCATACTGGAGTTTCCAGGTATAACACACTTCATTCCAAAATAAAACACAGTTGACATAAGAAATGACTACTTTACAGAGGTTATCTTCAGCTAGAGATATGTAGTTTTGTAATGTGGGTAAAAAAAAAATCCCTAATTATACACAACTGTCATTGTTGCAAACTACAGCTAGCTCTCCATTTTTCATATTGAAGATATTTGAAAACTCTGCTCCATACTGGAGATATGTAAAGGATTTTGTTGTTATTCTTGTCATAGTCCTTGTACAATGCAGAATGATATCTATTTATACTTCATTAGATACTAATAGTAATCTAAAATGATTGAAGTGTCTAGGGAGGATTTGTGAATACCATATGAAAATACTGTACCACTTTTAAATTCGGTTGTGTTCTTTTTCAAATAAGTACAATAACTAAAACAACTATATAGTCCAGGTTACCTGTGAACCTGTGATGTTCCTGCTTCCCGGCCAAAAGCTGGAAATAGAGGAGACTACTCCAAACCTGTGACTAAATATACGAGAAAACTACTCATCTTCAAATTTTGGTATTTGCTAAGGATTCTTTTTTTTTTTTTTTATATGGATGAGTGTACTGTCTGCATGTAGGTTGGTGCACTTGTGTTGTGCAATGCCGCAGAGGTCAGAAGAGGGCATCGGATTCCCCTGGAACTGGAGTTAAAGACAGTTCTTAGCCACCATGTGGGTGCTGGGAATTGAACCCGGGTCCTCTGCAAGAGCAGTCGGTGCTCTTAACCTCTGAGCGATTCTTGAACCAATCCTACCACCAACACTAGGAGATGAATGTCCTGTAGCAAAGGAGTGAGACAGTCTGCTAGGTGTACAAGCAGCAGCACTTCATTCATGACAGGGGCTTCCAGAGCCTACTAGCTGACAACATAAATTCATCCTGTTGCTAACTCACAGAACATCTTCCTTTCAGCTAGAACTCATCATGAAAGTAATTAAGTTTCTCAGCATGGGAACACGTTATTCAAGCATATGTTTCCCTTTTTAGTAAACCACAAGAGAAATGTCTGCAACTAGCAACATGCATATGGTATATTCTTAACAAACCTCTCACCAGTTTCCAGTCATTCTGAGTACCATTAGCCCAATTCCAATAAACAATGACGGCACTGTCTAGATAATTGCCTACATATAAGAAATTTGAGCATTTTTTATTATTAAACCACATCAAATATAATTTAATCTAGAAAAATGCCTTTTACTTAAGTGGATTTTAAAATGGTATTTCATTTGATATCTTTAGTCAACTTCAGTACATTTTCAGTAGAAGAGTCTAAGAATCTCCAATCTGGGTTATAGGATAAATAGCCTTTCCAAAATTCTTTGTGAGATACTCTCATGAAAAGACAACTTTGGAGCATGAATTAACAGACTACACTCTCTATGGAAGTCAAAATGTTTTTCAGGGGTGGGGAGATGGCTCAGAAGTTAAGAGCACTGACTGGTCTTGAAGAGGACCTGGGTTCAATTTCTAGCACCCACATGGCTGCTAACGACTGTCCATAATTCCAGTTCGAGGGGAATCTGATATCCTCTTCTGACCTCTTTGGACACTACGCAACATGGGTGCACTTACATCCACACAGGCAATGTATTCAAACACATAAAAATAAAAATAAGTAGTTTTGAAATGTCTTCCTTTTTTAGAGTCCACATATAAATGAGATCATGCAATATTTTTATTTCTTCGTCTGTCTTATTTTACTTAACATAATATCTCCCAGCTCAAAAAGGTGCTGGTCAAATTTACTGAGAAAACTAAACAATGCTCACATGGGGCAAGGACATTGGGAGAAGAAACAGGAAATGGAGTTCAAAGGATGGGAAGCCAAAGAGAGGCTGAACAATTCCAACCACCTAATGCACAGCACCAGAACAAGTGCAGAAAGTTGTATTCATTACATTTCTGTTAACAAGCTACTTTTAGCTCTTATCACACACAAAGGATGCGAGATGATGGATATGCCAACGTGCTTCTCATTTTACCATCTGTATAGATCTCCTAGCATCAAACTGCAAGCCTTAAAAATACAAAATTAGGTGGAAGCCTGGCCGAGTGTGATAGCACACATCAATAATGTCACCAACTGTGAAGCTGAGATAGGAAGTTATAGACTATAGAGTAAATTAAAAGTCAGTCTAAACTACCGTGAGACCCAGACGTAGGTGGAAAAAAGGGTATTCACCTCCATAATGGCTAGACATTTAGCTTTCTGTAGATGAGCTCCAATGTAATGAATGTGAGCATATAAGACTCTAGAAGTTATTCTTCTAATCTGATTTTTCACAAAAGAACCCCAAGACACAGAGAGGTTAGCCACCTTTCTTAAAGCCCCCAAACCAATCACCCAACTATCATCTAAATTAGTAAATCAACAATTAAGAAATTGCTATTGTCTAAAACAAGAAAAGTTTTAAAACTTTAGGCTGACAGTGTTCTTATCCTACCTAGAAGTAAGATCTTTTGAGGATTATAACAAAGCCACACAAAAGCATCTTGATCCATCAACAGGGGTACATGCAGTATACAGTGGTAAAAAATGTCAGGGCCTACTGAAAACAAGTGGTTATAAAGTAATTTAAAGAACTGTTTTGTAGAAAGAAGGGTTGGCAAGTGTGGCTCCGGATTAGGAATAGTTGAGCCTCCCACCTATCCCCCATGACCTTTCCCCACAAAGACAGAACTGAACTGGTATACACCAAGAAATGATGCTTTAGACTAGCAAGGACATACAAATGCATGCAGGCAGCCTAGTTAAAATGCTTGAATGTGATGTGAGATTTAAATCCCAGCTCATGTATGGTTTAGAACTCAGAAAGTAGCTGCATACAGTATTATGTTAGAGATAAACACAGGCTTTTTAGTGATAGTGAATGAACACCTAGATACTGGACTTATTTGGAGATATGCATTCTATTTGAAATTACCACCCCTTTTATAGAATTCTGAATAGTCTACAGAGGATGAGGAAGATTTTGATAGACCAGCATGGCTGTCTTCTAACATGTTAAGATCATAAAATGTAAGAAAAAGTACACTTCTTATTGACAACAAAGCAGAAGATCATATTGTCCAGGGCCAAAAACATCAGGACTCAATTCAAAACCACACATTTTATCAAACAAGGCAATCTAAAACCTGAGAACCCATGGGGAGGTTTTCAAGCAATAGCCAGATGACTAATCATGACACAGAAGATAAAAGTCAGAGTTTGCACAGAAAACATAAAGGCCATTCTAAAATACATGTTAAATGAAAGGATGAGCAGCCATTTAAAACAGTGGCAGCTTTGAATTGGAGCATTAAGATAATGTACTGACGGCACAGGTGACATGTATTTGGATAATTTTTGCTCCAATGGTTTGCATTATGTCATTCATGGCATTGCCAATGATTCTGGAAATCAGATTCATGTTACCTATAATAGGTTTCCCACATTTCTGAAGTAAGCATTATTACCCCTATAACTTTGAGATAGTTGCACTGCTCTTAACAAAGCCCTTAAGGACTTTAGTGAGTTTACCACTCCATGGCTTACGATGCCAAGCTTAAGACACTGAGGGATTTTTTTTTTAAGTAAAATTAAAACACATTTCCTCTAAAATCAAAACTAAAAAATGTCATGAGGTAAGAAAATAGGCAGCGAGTTTTCTTTTTCCTATAAAATTATTTAAAAGGAAGGGGGAGGCTAAAAACAACATAATAGAAGTTAGCTTTAACTCCATTTCAGACAAGAAAATAATTTTACTAAATTGCACTGAACAGCATGAAGCATAAGCTCCACTATATTAAGAAAACAAATTATTGACACTATATTACCAAAAATATAACCATGCATATTTATGAACATTACAAATATGAATATATATTTAAATTGATAAAATCAAGAAATGAAAACATTTGTATTTTTTATATGGACATAAGAATCTATTGTCAACAGACATACAAATATATACAATAATTAAGGATAAACTGAAGAAAGAAAAGACCCTGAGTTACAAGCACACATTGTACTTCAAATATTAGTATCACTCAGCTCCATATGTCAGCATATTTCATAGTCAAAACAACATAGAATCATAGGGCTCCTCATCTTTGCTCTCTAGCATAAGGCAGAATACTATTATAATAATGACTTGGTTATTCATCAGAAAACAAAGCAAGTAAAAATACCTCTGGGACAGTTTAAAGAAAATGAAATTCAGAAAAAGAAAATATTATTGACCATAAACTTGCTATAAGATAAAGGTATCAAGATCAGTAGGGAAGGATATGACTATTTCTAAAATATCAATGAATAATTAGTTATAAACAGGAAAAAATACATGCATCCTTACGCAGTCATACAAAATAACTTTCGAACTGGTTAAAGAACAAACACAAGGCCCAGCATGATGGCACACACTGTTAAGCCCAGCACTCAGGAGGCAAAGGCAATTCAAGGCCAGCCTGGTCTACATATCAAGTTCCAGGTCAGCTGGGGCTACAGGCAGACCCTGTCTCAAAAAAGAAAAAGAAAAGAGAAAAGTAGAAATGGGACGAAAAGATGGTTTAGTAGTTAAGAGCACTGGCTGCTCTTGGAGAGGATCTGTGTTCTATTCCCAGCACCCACACTGTGGTTAGCAATAGTCTGAGCTCATTTCCAGAGATCAAATGCCCTCTTCTGACCTCTGTGGGCAATGCAAGACACAGGTGCATTTACACACATGCAGGCAATACATGCATACCCATAAAATAAAAAGAGAACAAACACAAAAAAAATTAAAATTCACCATCTTAAGGGCTGGAGAGACAGCTCAGCAATTTCACTGGCTACTCTTGCAGAGAACCTAGGTTCGTTCCCAGCACTCACAGCGTATCAACATCTGTGCCTACCTCAAGTTCAAGGAGATCTAATGTCTCCTTCTAGCCTCCATAGGTACTGTACACACATGGTGCACTTATATACATGCAGGCAAAACATGCATATACACAAAATAAAATTAGGTCAATCAAAAAATTCACTACCTTAAGGAACATTTAAAGTAGCATGACTATTTGGTAACCTTTAGTTGAGAGATGTTCTAAATTTAAACGTAATGAAAGCAGTAATAGAGGGACGTTTTGTTTGTTTGTTTCTTTGTTTGGTCTTTTTGAGTCAATGTCTCCTGTACCCCCAGGTGGCTTGGGCGCTACTATGGGGAAAGATTACAATATAAGAAAGATTACTATTGGGGCAGAAAGTCTAATGTCCACACAAATAAATAAATAGATAATCAAAACACACAGACCCCCACAGGAGAGAAAATACAGAGCACAAAATACAAACAGCAAATATAAATACAGTTAGTAAACATACAGAAATTGATACTAATGAAAAAAATCACATTACACTGACCTAAGACTTGATAATAACAAATTAGCCAATTAAAAAAAAATTTTTTTATTTAATTTTATTTCTGTATGTGTATGAATGTACTATCTGCATGCAGGTTTGTGCACCCGTGTCATGCAATGCTGTGGAGGTCAGAAGAGGGCGTTGGATTCCCTGGAACTGGAGCTCTCCTGGAATTGGAGTCTCAGACGGTTTTCATCTGCCATATGGGTGCTGGGGATGGAAGCTGGGTCCTCTGCAAGAGTGGTCGGCGCTCCCAACCGCTGGGCCATCTCTCCAGCCCCAAATTAGCCAATTTTTTTTAAACAATTTTTTTTATTTATTTCTGTATGTGTATGAATGTACTGTCTGCATGCAAGTCTGTGCACCCGTGTCGTGCAATGCCGCGGAGGTCAGAAGACGGCGTCAGATTCCCCTGGAACTGGAGTTCTCCTGGAATTGGAGTTTCAGACGGTTTTCAGCTGCCATGTGGGTGCTGGGGATCGAACCCGGGTCCTCTGTAAGAGCGGTCGGCACTCTTAACCGCTAGGCCATCTCTCCAGCCCCAAATTAGCCAATTTTTAAAAAACAACGTAAGACCCCTAAACTTACGTTGCTTAGAGTAGTAAACAATACATTTTTTTCTGGGCATGGTGGCACATGCCTTTAATACCAGCACGTGGAAA
>VZQC01006501.1:1158865-1197420 GCA_009823505.1 Rhizomys pruinosus
ATATATATATATATATATATTCATAGGCTGCCAGTAAGAAGATAAACTGATAACCTTCCTCAACAGCAATTTAGCAAATCAGGCAGACAGACATAAACTAACCAAATTCTAATGAAGATTAACTAAATTATCTGAAAAGTGATCACTCCACACACAGGAGGAAAGTAAGCCTTGGCAGAAAGGATGCCTAAGTGTATGCAGCCTAGTTCCTGTGCTCCCCACAGCACAAGCTCTTCCATGTGTCTTCCAAGCTACAAAAGAGTTTTGTTTTGGTTTGTTTCTAACTGATTGCTGATAATAATTAAATAAATAATAAAATTCAATGACATACAAAATATAAATCCATATTTTAAAGGTATCAGAAGGAGCATGTACTCTGCCAACTGCCATAAACCCATATAAACAAGCTTTCTGGCTGCCCTCATTCTGTCACATTCTGACAGGCTCTAGCCATAGATATTCTTGAGTATCACCATCCTAAGTCACGTGAACAGAGCCTATACAGTATGTTATACAGTAAGAGCCTATATAATGTATGCTAACTGCAAATGATTAGGAACATAACCCCAATTATCAATATGTTTGGGTTGACAGATGGACCAACCTCACTTTGCAAAAGCTTTAAAGGGACAGACAGTAGACATGCAGTTTGATTGCTCTATGCAAACCTTGAAAATAATTTTGTTTCTTCTTGTTTAAAAAACCTAATGTGCATTTTGACATACAAATTTGCCAACTACCAAACAGGAAGGATACAACCACACATTAATTATAATTAATTTCTTAAGATTCTATACCTTTTCAGTCAATTCTGACCAACCAGCATGCATATTAATTCTCAACTAAAACATCAAAAAGCTTTTTGTTTGATTTGTTTCAACATAGTTGGAGAAAACTGATTTCTCAAGTTAAACTGAAACTGAAATGTAAGCTTGTCTTAATGTTTGTTAAAAGAGCATCATGGGAAATCCTAATGTGCTACATGCCAATTAATCTGTGAAGTAACAAAAATTAATATACTTAGATGCTGGTAATAACAGCAATATAATTATAGATAATAAAATAAAAAATAGCTTGCTGAGCATTTATTATGACCAAGGCATGTAGTAAACTGGTTTTACTTTTTTCATAAAACCATATAAGATAGATGGTATCATCTTTTCATCCCATTATAATGAAATATAATTAAATACAGGAAGTAAGTTAGTTGGTAATTGGTTTTGGAAAGAAACAAAACTACATCATAGGGGAGGGTGTGTACAGAAACAAACTCAATCACATGCTAAAGACAGCATTTTCAAGTCACTGGGGAATGGACTGGTTACTTATGGGTATAAGGCAAAAGATCATTATATTATGTTCCATATTTAGAACCTAAATAACACTAAACATCTACAAATAGGTGGGTAGAAAGATTTATTGGAGAAAACATAAATATTATAGAAAATAAGAGAATTTTAAAAAGTAGTAAGTTTCAGGTTAAAAAGACGGATCTATCAGAAAAGTGCCTGCTCCGCAAGCCGGAGGACCCGAATTCCCACCCCTAGCACCCATGAAAAAGCTAGTCATGGTAGTGTGCACCCATATTCCTGGTTCTGGGGAGGTGGAAACAAGAGGATCCTTGGGATGTGCTGGCCAGGCTATCTAGCTATGCGCCCCAAGTACAGTGGGAGACTCTCCCTCAAAAAAATAGTAAGATGAGAGCAACTGTGTAAGCTACTGTATGTTGACATCTGGTCTACACACACACACACACACACACACGCACACACACACACGCACACACACACACAAATGAACACCCACATACACATAAAAACAAACACACACAGTTCAGAGTCACCCTTGGCTACATAGTGAGTTTGAGGCCAACCTGGGCTACATGGGACCCTGCATCAATAGAAACAATAATTGTAATTGAGAAAAATATTTTTCTATCAAGACACAGACATCAGAATTAATGGCAAAATATGTTCTATAACAAAAAAATAAAACAACTTTTCAAAGCTGTCAGAAAAAAAAGTATTTGAAATATATAAAGAGGAGTTATCTGGTTATACCACTCCTTGGCATACACCCAAAGGACTTATCCTACTACAGAGATGCTTATGCACCCATGTCTGCTGCTGCTCTTTTCACAATAGCTAAGAAATGGAAACAAACTAAATGCCCCTCCACTGATGAATGGATAATGAAAATGTGACATTTTTACACAATGGAGTTCTAGTCAGTGGCAAAGGAAGGTGAAATCCTGAAATCTGCATGTAAATGGATGTCCTATCAACTGAAGTATCACAGACTCTGAAACAGGCCACTGGTGTTCTCTTCATTTGCGGATCTTCGCACCAAATCCTTAGATGCAAGTGGACTTCTTACCACTCACCACGAAAGCTTCTTCTTGCAATAGATGGAGACTATTATAGAGTTCCACAACTGGTCACAGTGTCTGTGAGAACCCCAGCCCTAAGTCACATCTACAATGCAACGTGCCCTTACATCTAAGGCTCCAGGAACACAGCAGAACAGGAGGCAGAAAAATAGTAATATATACCTCAACTCTCATCAAAGAAGCTTCCTCATGCAACAAATGGTGATTAACCCAATAAACCACAACTGGCCAAACGGCAGAGAATAAGAAACTGTAAAGCATGTGTCCCTGGGTAGGACGCTTATATGAAAGCTCTGCCACCCAGGGCTCAGAGACCATTTACAGAAGAGGGTATGGGAAGACTCTAAGAACCAGGGGAGGTGGAGGACCACGAGGAAAGAAGAGTTTTCTAGATAGCTGAGAAATTGCTCATGAAATTATAGAAATGGTAACAGAAGGCACACGACCCATGCAAGTTAAACTAGATAAAAATCCAGTACAGATGTGGGTGAAATTGGTAAGAAGCCCCAACCTTATCTGAGAAACTACTGGCAACTGAGCACTACTGGGAGGAAGAGCCAGTTTTGTTGTGTTGTTTTGTTTTGCTTTGTTTTAAAGGAGTGATGTTAGATAGGTTGAGCAGCCCCCTGTGGATGGATTTACACCAAATAATATTTGAGGACAGAAACTTGGCTTGATAGGCCTTAACGTACACGACAGAATGAATGGAAACTGGGCGGGGGACCAGGAAAGGGTGCAGATAGGGGAGGAGGTCTAAACATGACCAAGATGTACTGTATGAACTTGGCAAAAAATAGATAAAAAATAGCATTTAGTAGCCCTAATGTTCAGTGAAATAAGTAACAAAAACAGGAAAACTAAGAGAAGCCCACAAGAGAAATATAAGTGGACAAAATATTTAAAACGCCTCTCATCCTCTCTAAAAGAGAGCCGCTAAAACACACACACACACACACACACACACACACACACAAAAGTTAATTTTCTCCAATTTTTAATTGTTCGGTACTATCTATCTAACTCAGTGAGACCCTGGAAAATAGAGACTGATGCAGGCTTGCCACAAAAGATTATCCACATGGCGGCCGAGAACCGTCTGAAACTCCAATTCCAGGAGAACTCCAGTTCCAGGGGAATCCGATGCCCTCTTCTGACCTCTGCGGCATTGCATGACACGGGTGCACAGACTTGCATGCAGACAATGCATTCATACACATACAGAAATAAATAAAATTAATAAAAAAAAATTAAAAAAAAGATTATTCAGTCCGCTTTTACCTGGAAAGCAAATCTGTGGTCCTATAATTAAATAACTACTTACCCTTCTTCCTACCACTAATACTTCTAGCAATTGATACTCCAGAATAGGAATGTTGAAATGATCAGTTGTAGAATGGCTTTCCCTCATTTTAGTCTAGGTAGCTCTTACTCATGTTACAATACTTAGCTCAAATTTGCCTTCCTGATGGGAGCCCTATTTAACTCATCTTGACATCCTTAAGCATAACTGCAAGGGGTTTGTAGTATTTTGAGTTCTATGTAAAGGCAACGCAGCCTGAGGGACAGAACAGACCCAACAGAACAGATTGTGGGAGGACACACCTTTGAATGAATGGGTTACTCAAGATGGCTAGGACCAACAGAGATAATTGCTCAATAGTTCGGAAGTAGAAAGAAGACAGGAACTAGGGTGTATCCAGAGAACTAAGCAAAGCATGTCCACACTCAGATTCTAGAGCCTCAGATAAGTTAACAATAAATCAATGCAGTTATGGTCAGAGTACTTACTTTTGAAACTAAGCCCAAATGAAGCTACTGCATTGTCCCTACATAATCTTTCAACACACTGGCTACAAAGCCTATCTCATAGCTGCTGTAGGATCTGAATGCATAAGTCTATACATGTAGGTTAGTTTGGTTTGGGTTTTTGAGACAAGGTCTCATTTTGTAGCCCAGCCTGGCTTCAAATTCATGGTCAGCTCTCCCATGTGCTGGGATTACAGATATGAGCTATCAGAACTGGCTCATAAATGCATTTGCTCAAAGTTTTCAATTTACCATAATTGGAAATGGTACAAAGTACAATTTCTATTTACTTTCTTTCCTTAATCTAAGTGTAAATTCTTTCTGCTCTGTTCTTTTAAACATGAAAAGTTTAGTGCTGTTAACATTTCCAAGAACACTTCAATATAATTTTTAATAATTCATAATGTTCTAATTTTTCATGAAATAAGATTGTTAGCCAGAATATTTTGCCTCATCTACTATTCATCCACTCTGTAACTTATGCACTTATCATTTATTCATTTAACAAGTTCTCTGCATGTATCAAATGAATAAATGATAAATATATTACTTTAAAATGATTGACCACAGTCCTCAGATTATATGTTTTATCTGTAGAGTTTCTCACCTTACATATGCTCCTTTGTTTCCTCTGACCTCTGTGACGTCATTTCTTCCACACTATCATCAAGCCCTTGGTAACAATTGTTTCATTTAATCTCTGTTGACTTGATTTTCTTTTATGTTTGGTTTTGATTCCTTATGTGAGTGAAGTCCACATTCCATAATATCTTCCATGTCCATAGATGTTGTAATAATGGAAGGGTTTCCTGTGGACAATCTCTCTCTCTCTCTCTCTCTCTCTCTCTCTCTCTCTCTCTATCTCTCTCTCTCTCTGACATTTTCTCTATCCATTCATCCTCTGGAAGACATTTAACACTGTGTCCCTACCTTGAGCATCATAGATGATGGAGCAGTGAACTTGGGAGATGACTCTGTGAAGTGGTGATTCCTACTCCTTCAGGTATATGCCCAGAAGAAGGATTGCTGTTAGCTAGCTCTTTTTTAAGGTCCTTGGGATCTCTCTGCTCATCACAGATGAACTATGCACATTCTCACCAACAGTGTCCTAGTGCTTTTTTTTCCTCCACAACCTCACCCACATTTGCTGTCTCTTATCTTTTTTGACAAGAGTATAGTTGTTGGAATGTTTTAATTCCTTACATACTCTTTTTGTTTGTTTGTGGTTTGGAGACAGGAGTTTCATTCTATATCCAAGGCTAGCTTGGAATTCACTATGTAGGCCAGGCAGGCTTCAAGCTCGTAATGATCCACCTGCCTCAATGTCCCAAGTGCTTTAATTACAAGCACAAGCTACCATGCCTGGTTCTTCATTAGGGAACTTTGTTGTTAAATAAGATCACAGCAGCTTTTGTGACAGAAAAGAACTCCATGAGAGGATAGATGGGATTGATTCCCTAAAGTTACCATTTTACCATCTTCAGCAGCCCACAGCACCATAAAATTTAATTTTTAAAAAGGATCTTAAAATCTACACGGACATTTTAATCACACTAAGCTTGAAAATTTTGTTTAAAGAAAAACTGAGTGACTTAATATGTCCCAATAATTTGTAGAACATCTTAAAGCCCCTCATCAGAAAACCCTGTTTATCCACTGAGGCAAATTCATGAGCACTGCTGTCAGTCATTCAGCTTTTCTACTACATGGGACTATACTGCATTAGCAGGATAGCACAGAGACATATTAAATGTATAAAGATACTAATGAACTTAAGTAAATAGTGGTAGTAATATACTAATACATCTAAATCGTAGAAGACACATTAAAATTAAACTGGGCTTCAGCTCAATGTTTCTGATTGGGTAAAGTTTTCAATCAGTTATTACAAAAGAATTAGTGAAGTATGGACCAAATACAAAGAAGAATGAAGTAAAGGGATTACGCATCAAATGGAGCAAAAGAAGGAGAACAGTGTTACATGGAAAAGACCAGGGGTGCCTCCAACCACTGAAAATATGTCATACATAGGTCAAAAGGGCCTTCGCCACCATGAAGCTCACCTCACTCATTCTGCCAAGCAACCTCTTGATTTCCAACTTCTTTACCAGGAATTGGTTTGTCTTCTGAAGTACTATTCAGCTCTGTAATTCTGATATGTGTTTTTAAAAAAATTGCTAGTATTTTCCTGTTACAATCTTATATACCATTTTCATTGCTCAAGATTAGGTTATTGTTTTAGTCTGGCCTAAGTACAAATAATTAGATCACTTCAGTGTGGCAAACTGTTGTCTTATTTTTGAGATAGGGACTTGCTGTGGAACCCTGACTGACTTAGTATCTGCTATGTCGGCTAGGCTGGCCTTGAAATTGCAGCAATCTTCCAGCCTCTCAAGAGCTGATCTTCCAGCCTCTCAAGAGCTAAAATAAAACATCTAAACTTGAAAGCCAAAATAAATTTTTTTTTTCTCTTTAAGATAATTATCTCAGGTATTTTGTTATAGTAACAATAATAAGCTGATGAACACATGGACACAGAGAATACTAGGTTTTATTTTTTTTATTCTTGTGCAGACAGCAGCTGCACAAGAATTAAGGTCAACAATTGACAAATGGGACCTCATCAAACTCAAAAGCTTCTGTACATCAAAAGAAACAATCAAGGAAGTGAAGAGAAATCCCACAGAGTGGGAGGAAACCTTCACTGCAGATACACCTGACAAAGCATTGATTTCCAGAATATATAAACTACTCAAAAAACAAAGAAAAAAGAAAACAAATGACCCGCTCAATAGATGGAGCAAAGAACTGAACAGAGACTTCACAAGCGAGGAATTAGAGATGTCTGAGAAACACCTCAAGAACTGCTCAACATCACTAATCATTAAGGAAATGCAAATGAAAACCACTTTAAGATATCATCTTACTCCAATAAGACTGGCTAGGATCAAGAAAACAAATGATACCAAGTGCTGGAGAGGTTGTGGGGAAAGGGGAACACTCATCCACTGCTGGTGGGAATGTAAACTCTTACAGCCACTATGGAAAGCAGTGTGGAGAACCCTTGGAAGACTTGGAATGAACTTGCCACCCGACCCAGCCATACCACTCCTGGGCATGTACCCTCAAGACTTACGCCACCACAGAGATACATGCACGGCCATGTTTATTGCAGCTCTCTTCACAATAGCAAGGAGCTGGAACCAACCTAAATGCCCCTCAACTGACGAGTGGATAGAGAAAATGTGGTACATGTACACAATGGAGTTCTATGCAGCAATAAAGAAAGACGACATCACCAGCTTTGCAGGAAAATGGCTGGAGCTAGAGGACATCATGCTGAGTGAAGTAACACAGTCCCAGAAAAACAAACGACGAATGGTATCCCTCATCTGTGGATGCTAGTGCCAATTACCCAGTTGTAAGTATTTCTTGTGTAGCGCCCCCTGAGCTTTTGTACAAAGCAGTTGGGCATAATGCATTTTGGAAACAACAACAACAACAGAAAAGACTGCATCAAAGAACTGACTGAAACAGTGAACTTCTGCTCAAAACAGTCAACTTCCCCATGGAAAATATTGAGAAAGACTAAGAGATGGAAAGCATGTTTGGCAGAATGCATGAGCTCTGGCGGGGTGGAGGAATGAGTGGGAACACGGGTCTAGATTTGTTAAAAAAAAAATAAAAAAAAAAAAAAAAAGGTAGGAACTCGGCAAAAAAAAAGAAAAAAAAAATGGCCCCAAAGTTTCATGTGCTAAAAGCTTGGTCCTCAGCTCCTGAAAAAAACGACTAGATCAAGAGAAATGCAACCCCATCAACACATTTAAATGTTGATAACGATTAAAACTGGACAGGTAATTAGGAGGTGGGGGTCTGACTAGAGGAACAGGTTACTGGGCATTTGTCTCTGAAGGGTTTATCCTGTCCATGGCCTCTTACTGTTTCTGTCTACTTTCTGTCCTCCATGGTAAGCTACTGTTCTACCACAGACTTCTTACCATAGTGTTTCAGCCTTGCCTCAGGACTGCAGCAACCCTCAGCCAACCGTGAATGGAAACATGTGAAATTGTGAGCCAAGTAAATCTTTCTTCTTCTAAGTGGGTTTTTTTACTCAAGTATTTTATAAAAATGACAAAAATGACCAATGCTCCAATACGATGCTACATACAAAATATCATGGTGAATCCTGAAATGTCCACATTGTTTGGAGTAAATATAGCTGAAAAGGGAAGGGTATGCAGCCCTTTATATTCTGATTTCACTTACTTCTGTCCTTTTGATTGCTTGCATAAAGTAATCCTCAATGTTGACCAGTTGAAGTTACACAGCTATGGTATTTCACAAATTACTCTTCAGACCTACTCCAACAAACTTAATGACTTACCGCCCGAGCTGAATCACCGAAATCTATCTTCAACCTCCCCATCGCCCTGATGATGGCGATAATTGACTGGATGGTGTTGCTGTAGACCACTGCTTTGTACTGTTTACATTCCTCTTCTGAATAACCAGCCTCATGAATAATTCTAATGAGAGAATAGGAATCAAGGAACACTTTCTTTATAGATGCATAAACAAAACCGTACAAAACAAATTGAAGGCTTTAAATGTACTTACTTCATTTGCTTCACAATGGTACTTTTCCCAGATTCACCAGCACCTAGAAGATAAAATAAAGGCTTTCTAATTTCAGTATACCCAATTGTCAACATTCATACATAAACACGAAAGGACACACTCTGTGTCTCTTACAATTGAATTTTGTTTTACATTAAGACAAGAGACAACAGAGAAAATATGTAGGATGATTAGGTATAAAGCACTAAGCTGCAATCTAAGTACTACAGTTAATAGTGTGCTGCATTCAGGAGTTCCTTCTTTCCCCTCTCTCCACTCCTTCCCTTCCCTTCTTTCTTGTGGCTCTAGGGATCAATATGTGCCTTACATATGCAAGGGAAATAAGTACTGTTACTGAAGTACACCCTTGTCCTGTATGCAGGATGTTTCCTAAACAAGTAGAATGTAGTCCTTTAAACCACAGAAGGAAAAATGAGTAATTATGGGAAATGACTGCTGTTAATTTTTTTTCATTAAAGGTAGCTATCATATTATCAATAATCTAACAATATGCTATATAGCTTAAATCATACAGGAAAACAGTAAAAATTTAAAATGGACTTTGTCTCCAAACAAAAAAGCCCCAAATTTGAGTTCATTTAGCTATTATTGCATAATACTTAATTTCAATTTCAGCAAACTCAAGATGAAAAAAATTGCTTCAGTTGTTGCTGTGTATTCTCTAAAGTATTAATAAAGTCAATCTTTGCCTGAACATGGTCCCTATAGTCCCACTTACGAGGCTAAGGCAGAAGGATTTACTACAAGGCTGGCCTGGGCTACCTGGTAAGTTCCAAAATAGTCAGTGAGGGGACTGGAGAGATGGCCTAGCGGTTAAGAGTTCCGACCGCTCTTGCAGAGGACCCGGGTTCGATCCCCATCACCCACATGGCGGCTGAGAACCGTCTGAAACTCCAATTCCAGGAGAACTCCAGTTCCAGGGGAATCCGATACCCTCTTCTGACCTCCGCGGCATTGCACGACACAGGTGCACAGACCTGCATGCAGACAGTACATTCATACAAGTAAATAAATAATAAATAAATTAAAAAAAAGAAACAAAATAGTCAGTGAGACTCTGTCTCAAAAAAAAAAGGGGGGGGGGCGGCATACAAGTAAATTCGATCCAAACAGAAGCACTATAGATTTGTTTTATCCAGTGTGGATTTTCTTCCACACTGGAAGACACTTAAGTGCTTGGCCAGCCTCTTAATCATAACCTTGGCTCTTCTGAAGAAGAATAGTAGTGGGATTTGGAAGCCACAGAAAGTAAATTGAAAAGGAAATGTTAACACGTGCTGTGTCTCTAACGGCCATTGCTGAACAGGAATGCACAATGTGACTTACTAACACTGGCGATGGGACAGAGTGCTGCCGAGCTTTCCTATCATCCTTTCTCATGAGACACAAACCCAGAGCCACTCTCCAAACTCTGCCCAGCATGCTACCTACACAGGGTATCCCTGGGAGCTGAGCCCAGCTGTGTGCCATCCTACTAGGAAAATACTGCTAATCAAATAGCCTCCCCTCTAATACTCATCCCCTTAACAGTAACTAAATCAGAACAGTTATCTCCCAAGATCATCTTGATTTCTGTTGAGAAGATGTGAGCACAGGACAGAGGCAGATCTGAACTCCACCTTTCATGTCTTCTTGGGCCAAGACCACATGTTCAGGAGGAATTTATCCCTGTTCCAGAAACAGAGCCCAGGTCTTAGATTATTGAGGTCTCATTCTCATGGTTCCCCATGGCCATTCCCCTAGTGCTTTGTGCTCAGCATTACTGAGAAACATAGAGATGGAGGATCATCCACTGCTGCTGGTCACAATGCAAAGCTTTCAAACACTATCTCCCTTGCAAACCCAAGCTGTTCTGCTTCACCCCACCCGTGATCGCTCTCAACCTATCTCTAGCGACTTATTTTCTAACAACTTATCTCCTTGGTCAGACCCTTCTGATGCTCCACATGTGATTCTTACTGCCTTCCCTCTGCACGTGTACTTCTACTTAAATTCCCAGCAGCTACCATCATATAAACACACACACACACACACACAGAGAGAGAGAGAGAGAGAGAGAGAGAGAGAGAGAGAGAGAGAGAGAGAGAACCAACCAGAAAGGCAGGGTTAGGTTTATTTAAGCTATTTGCAACTAATGGTGGTTAATAATAAACTTCAAAGCTACATAATTTTCTTTGTCTTTCTCCCTGCAGACACAGATACACAGACACAGACACACACACAGACACACACACACACACACACACACACACACACAAACACACACCCCAGAAGACCTCTGAGAACAGTTGAAAACTCCAGAGAGAAAACTGCCTAGTTTTCCTACTCGTTTGATATTAAAGAAATTTTCATAAGATATTCTCATATTAAATAGAAAAACAGGCACTGAATAAACAATAGGGGCCTTCTTCACTTACAGACAGCCTTTGAATCTTTCAGGACATCTGCCAATAAAAACAATTCCAAGATAAACAACCCATTATTTATTAATCAACACTGTGCTTGGCTCAGTGAAAAGCACAATTGCAGGCATTATGGTGCACACATTTTTCTAATCCAGGGGCGGTCCCCTTGGGCAGCACAGGGTAGGTAGTCCCCAGGAGAGCTGTTTGTGAAAGGTTTCTGAATTTCTAGAATATTCCAAGTAGAGTGAGCAATTGCCATGAATCCAAGTAACTCCCCAGGCAGGGCACACTGATGAGTAGCAACCCTAGACTATGTTGTTAATGACACAGTTCACAGGCCAGAAAAAGGTCCAAGTGATGTAAGCCAGTGAGGTTTGAGACCCATGCAAAGGGGTGAAAAAAAAAGAGACTTCTCAGTTAAATCTGTAGGTACTGATTAGATTTTTAAAAACCTTATTGTGTGGGGGTGGAGTCTTCTTGATGTTAAGATTATCTTTAAATTGTAATTCACTTTTTAGTCTCAAAACAATTGGTAAGGGGGGAGGCTCAGCTTATTTCCAATCAGCATGGACTCTAAGACCCAGGGTTCAAAATATCCTGAAATGGCTGTCTTGTTAACTCGATATCTGCTCACTTTACTAGAAATGAGGTACTCTTTCTGCAACAGATATCTAGAAGCAGAAACACTGAAAAATCTTTCAAAATGCAGCAATTCATATAATTCGTTTTCAATTTTCAATTCCATGCCAAGAGACTCCTAGCAGGAAAATTACTGACACCACAAGGTAAAGGTTTCAACATTCCAACTACTGATGTTCTGTTTTCCTGACAGCATTCAGGAAATAGTTAAAGGCTGTTCTTTACAAATGTCAGTCCAAACATCCACATTTGAGAGGCTGGCAGGAAGCAATATTAAAAATCCAACAAAAACAAAACCTACAAGGGGCAGTAAAGGGATAGGGAAAGGAAGAAAAGGGCTACATTTCCTAGAACCACTCAGCCAGGCGGCTATTACTTTTCACTTAAATCCAGAGTGAAATAAAAAAAAAAAAAATTCCCACTCTACCAATTGCAACTTCAAGAAGAAAAAGGAAATTCATACATAGAATATACCACTCAGCAAAGCTCAAAGTTAGAAAGCATTCCAGTCACAAGGTCCAGCAGGTCAAGATGACTTGCTGGTCAAAGCGAAGTGAGACTTTAGAGGAGAGAAAGAGAGAGACAGTGACTCTCAGAGGACTAAGAATGGGTACAGCTGCTCAGGGTCATGGTGGGTCTGAGACTATGAAGCCAAAAAGTGGACTCAGTGAGGGGAACCTTCTCTCAGGCCTTGTCTGGGGACTAAGTAGTGGGTAGGAAACTATATCTCATAGAGTAAATGCTGAGCTCTGCAGGTGTGGCTAGTGGAGCCTGGCAGAAAATGCCTGCACAAATAGATGTTGGAGGAGGAAAGCAGTGCTAGGACACAGGGACAGCATGTCAGTGCAGGGTCCAAAGTGGTCCTATGGGCATGGCAGCCTACAAGTGGGACCTCTGAAAACAGAAGCTAGGTCAAATTACTGGATGGATCAAAATTCCTTGAACAGAATTATAGACTTTGTTACTAGAAAAATGATAAACAAGTGTTTGCCCCTTATTTGCTGAAGAATAATACAGGATATTAAAATTTTAATCCTGGGGTTGGAGAGATAGCCTAGCGGTTAAGAGCACCGACTGCCCTTGCAGAGGACCCGGGTTTGATCCCCAGCACACACATGGTGGCTAAGAACCATCTGTAACTCCAATTCCAGGAGAACTCCATTTCCAGGGGAATCTGAGACCCTCTTCGACACGGGTGCACAGACCCACATGCAGACAGTACATTCATACACATACAAAAAAATAAATAGATAAAAAAAAATAAATAAAATAAAATAAAATAAAATAAAAATTTAATCCTGGCAAAGTCTACAAAGTAAAACAAAAAGCACTTTTGACCTCAGAAAACAAGTTTATTCTTTGTTTTTTTCAGGTACAGTTTCTAGTCCAGCCTGGCCTCTATCTCACTCTGTAGCTGAGGATGACCTTAGACTTTAGATCTTCCTGCCTTCTGCTCTAGAGGGCTGGGATTGTACCCCTACCTGATTTTATATGCTGCTGGGTGTGGTGACAGAGTCCAGCACAGATTCAGGCTTGCTAGGGAGCACACCTCCTGAGCTGCATCCCACCCACCTGACTTTTAATCCTTTGTCTACTTCCCTGCTGAGGGTCTCATTTACAATATATATTTCTCTGCTGTAGGGCTATGGGCTACCCAATATTAGAAGCTGGTCAACTATCAATATGGTGATTTTGTCGAGTATTCATAATGAACACCAGAAACTTCTCCTTAGAAATTCTATTTATATAAAATTTAATAATTTTACTGTTTACCTTAAAACACATAAATTAAAATCTAAGGTAAAATGGAATAAAACTCAAATGTGCATTTAAGTCAGCTCTGTTTCAGGGTGCTACTATAAAATGACCAAAATCAAGGTCTTTTACTTGAGATAAAAGTAAATAAAGGGAGTACAGTAACAAATACAAATTAAGCATGAGAAGCTTTGTTCTCTCTCTCCTTTTCCTTACAGTATTTTGGAAAAACTCCAAGTAAAATTACTTTTCTCTCTGGAAAACTAAATGGGCCTTTTGCCAGCCTCATGACCTGCATGTCTTTCTTAGGTGCTGGTTATCTATCATCCTTTGAAATGTAAACATCAAAGGAGATGGCGTTCTTAATCTCTCGGTTTCAATGAGAGGGCAGCTGCCTAACTTTCTCCTGTCCTAAAGACAGTTGTTTTTGGTTTTTTTCCCCTTAGATAGAGGCTAATGAGCTAACAAGGAGGGTAGTTCCAATGACTACAGTACAGTTAGGATGAACTGTGTGTGGAAAAGTTCTTTCCAATTATCCTCCCTGAGGACTTGGTTACATTCCAGTCAAACACATACTCTCAGCTTGGGTATACACATGAAAAGACCACATTTTGTCTTCACTATCTCTCAGAAGACTATCTGTGATATGTATCATATCTA
The DNA here is from genome assembly GCA_009823505.1 of Rhizomys pruinosus. NCBI lineage: Eukaryota > Metazoa > Chordata > Mammalia > Rodentia > Spalacidae > Rhizomys > Rhizomys pruinosus. Next base: position 1,173,158 of record VZQC01006501.1, read on the forward strand.
TCAATCATCTATTTAATGGCTATTCAATGATTAAAATCTTTTCTTCTTTATTACTGAAAGAGGTCTGAGGTTCATTCACTTGGCTACTAATTGTCATTACTCATCAGGAGCAATAATTTATAATATTTTTATTTACTTCAAAGAGGCTCTAAATACATTTAAATATATGTTTATAATACTACTAATACTCTAAGATAGAAATATAACTGACAATAACTATAAACAGAAATCTAGACCCTCAAAGTGATTTACTTTATCCAATATTAACTCTTTATAAAACTATTCACCAAGCCATTCATTCATGTCTAACACATATATCACATTATCTCAGCAATGAAGGATGAATATAAAGGAAATGAAATCACTACATCCATATCCATGAGTCATCTGCCTGTTCATTGCTGCAACACTGGCATTAATCAGTCTGTAGAGAGATAAGCAGATAAAAAAAATCTCATGATGTGTGCATGTCTGTGTGCATATATTGTATGAAATCTGTTGAGAATAAATCTTAAATGTTCTCACCACAAAATAGACCTTAAATGTCCTCACCACAAAACGTAAATATGGGAGGCAATAGATGTTAATTAGCTTATTTAACCATTTACATATATTAAAGAAAGTGATATTATATATACTGTTAACATACATTTTCATATCTAAAGCATATATATAATGTCAAAAAAGAAACCAAAAAAATGCCCCTGTTGACACCTTAATTTTGAAGTTTTGGCCTCCAGAACTATGAATGATCTATGAAGGATATGGTTTAAAAAGTAATGCATGTGCTCTCTAGGGAACCCCAGAAAGATGGGACGAAATGACGGAGAATTGCACGTAACACTTGATGCTCATTCTGCACATAGCACTTGATGCTCATTCTGACAGTCCTGCTAAACAGACCAAATAATGCAGCCAGTGGAACTGGCAGAGCAAATGATCCAATCTGAGTGTAGAGAACCTCAAAACGAAGGTGAAGAAGGAGGGAAGACTGGATGCCACAGGCATATACTTTGGGATGTGTATGTTTTTAGTGATAATTTTTAATTTAGAGTTTCTATTCGTACAATCATAGAAATAGCTCAAGAATTCTTGAGTCACTTGCCTGACTCCACAAAAGACAGACAGTACTGAGGTCTTTGAGATAGGTTCTTTTTTAATTTTATTTATTTTTTATGTGTATGAGTGTACTGTCTGCATGTAGGTTGGTGCACCTGTGTCATGCAATGACGTGGAGGTCAGAAGAGGGCATCGGATTCCCCTGGAACTGGAGTTAGACAGTTATCAGCCGCCATGTGGGTGCTGAGGATCGAACCCGGGTCCACTACAAGAGCAGTCGGCACTCTTAACCACTAGGCCATCTCTCCAGCCTCTGAGTTAGGTTCTTAAACAAGTGTTAAATACTGTGCATTCTGTCCGGCGAAGCTGTGGACCACCTGACCACTGACCACCCAAAATGCAATCACCTGTTTCTAGTTGTCTCATCAGCATTTGGTCATGGGAATGAAACTGCTTATGCTTATGGGTCTTAAACATCAGACAAACAAACATTTTACAAATAGATATATTATTAATATATTTATGAACGCATGTAAAGACTTAGAAAATACACTCTTTGAACACAGCTCTTTTTTTCTTTTAGAATTAAAGTTATCATGAAAGATCAAGGTACTAAAAGGAGGACATGACATATGGCTTAGAAGAGCCATTTTGCACAAACAAATCATGGCAGGAACCGCCGTTATAGGATAGGACCAAAACAAAGTGAAGCAGTACCAAGAGAAAAAGAGAGATGAATCCTGACAGAGCTGGCAGAAGGGAAGGTGCTGAGACAGAGTCTCATGTAGCTCAGACTATATAGTCAGGATAACTTCCAACCACTGCTCTTCCTGCTTTTACCTTCCAACTGCTAGGAACACATGGCGTGCTCCCATATCTGGCCCTGCTTATACTTTGAAATGAAGTCAGAGTTAATTTATCATCCAGTTAAGAGACAGGACTGATCTGGGCAAAGCAGGAAATCTCTCATACTACTTGTTACCAAAGTCAAGTCCACCTTGATTTCCAATGCTGCTATTATGGAAAAATTTATCTTATAGAGTGTCCTCCCCACACAGTGAGACAGTGCTGCAGTTCACACTTTTGCAAACTTCTTAATTTCATATATCTAGTTGCACACATATACTTTTGCATTTAATACATATTTTGGTTATAGTATGGAAAGAAATCTCATTTTCACGCCAGTGTGTAGTAAGAAAAGGGAAGGGTGTTTTAACAACATTTACAGAAAATTGGATTGTCCTTGATTCTGCATCAAAATATGAAAAGAGGCAACTTTTTAAATTTCATTCCTTGGTAATTTCACACATAAATCCAGTATATTTAGATCATACCCACCCTGATAGCATCTTAATATTTGTTGCAATTGGATTCTGAAACCATTTCTAAGGGCTCCTCATATTTTAATAAATTAAAATCCACTGGTCTATTTGTACTCTGAGATCAACAATTTTACTCATGCCTATGTTAGAAACTGTTTTACGAATTTACATAGAATTGAAAGTTTTAGTTACTCAATTAAAATATTTTTATGTGTATGGGTATATAAATGTCAGTGTACCCATGTCATGAAGTACCCATGGAAGCCAGAAGAGGACGCTGGAGTCCCTGAAAATGGAGTTACAGAGATTTGTTAGGTTGTCAGGTGGGGTTGGGAAGTGAACAAAGATCCTCTGAAAAGATAACTAGGTCTCTTAACTCCAGAGTCACCCCTCTAGACCCTCATTTTCGATCTGTAAATTCCTTTTTAAACATTATACATAATTTCATCAGAACAAACGTTTTCTTGGAAGATGTAAAGATTCCAATACTAGAGACAAGTTTTTTTCTTCTTTCTTGAAGGCTTAAAGCATTTTATTATGAACACCATACTGTTAGCTTTTTTTTTTTTTTTCCTATATTGAAAGGCTAAGTGCCAAATCCCCAAGTCAGACTGACTACAGTTTGTGGCCCTTGCAGAAACTAAAAATTGTTTTCCAACAAAAGGAAGCTATGTCCAATTCACAACTCAGTCACACCTCTGCTTTCCTCAGGAAAACCATCAAACTTCAAGACATGGCAGAAACACTTTAGTTGTACTTTCCATCTACTCCCAAAGTATTAAAAAGGTGGGCACGTCATGCTTCAGAAAAGGAAGCCTGGTCTAGCAAGACCTGATTTTGTCCTCAACTTGATGGAACTGGTAAATGAAAAGCCAAAAGGAGCAAGCCCCCCCCCCGGAAAAAAAAAACAAAAAACCTCGAGAGATCCCTGAGGGCAGATCCTCAACTGACCTTGAGAAAACAAAAACCGTGGTTAATCTGGGTTAACTGTGTGGCCTTAAGTATCCAAAAGGAAAGTACAACCAGATATAAATAATAAGACTAGAGAAACTGTACTGCAGACATAGAACTTGAGATCTTAGTAAAGGGACAAAAAGAAAAAAGAGAGAGTACTATTGTTTGGCCTGTCTTCAATTCTTACTGGCAAGTGCATCAACTCTGTGGCTGCCACTGCTTTTGGCACTCCTCAAAGACATGAGACACAGCTTTGTAACCTTCCAATATGGACTGAGGACTCATGTCTCTCCAAGAATCCTCCAAACCTTCAATGCCAGATGGGAACTACTGAGACACCCAGCTTGTGGACTAAACAGCTAAGGGGATGTCAGCCTCGTCAGAATATAGACTGCCATTGTTGGACTACCTGAGCTGTATCATGGAGGCCAGTGCAGGGGGATCAAGACAGGACACATGTTTAATGGACTTCATTTGGGGGGACCATGGGAGGAAAAGACCCCAATGTGGAGCGAAGTGCAGGATTGATAGTTGTTTGGGATTGTCAAGGAGGAACCTTCGAGCACTTCCTTAAGGAAAACATGACATCCTTTAGGAAAAAAAATCCTCCAATTCAAGTGATATGTGTGTGCATGTATGTATGTGTATATATATTTATGTATATATAACTATGTATATATATGTATATATACTGTAGCAATACAAGTTGGAAGGAACAACAACAGAACTGGAATAAAAAACTTTGGAAAGACTCAGAAAAAGATACAGTACATGTATGGCAGAGTGCAGGGACTCAGGTGGGGTGGGGGGCATGGAAAGGGAAGCAATTCTAAATTCAATTGAAAAATTATGTATGACCTATGGAAAAAGTTTAATAACAATAAAAACTTTATTTTAAAAAAGAATGATTCAGTATGAAAATGACTACTGTTTTGGTCTTAAAAGTTGATAGAACATTGTTTTGTTACCTTGGTTACACAAAAATCTGTAAAATATGCGTGTTCTTTGAAGGGAATTTATGTATGTATGTGTTATTGTAGGAAGTAGTAATAAAGAGAATTTGATATATTAAAAAAAAAGGTGGGCACAGTGGTACACACGAGTAATTCCACTACTCAAGAGGCCAAGGAAGGACAATCACAATTTCACATATAACCTGGGCTACAGAGCAAGACTCTCCTTCAAAAACCAACAGCATCTAGAGCAAACAAAATACTAAAAATATGTGTGGGCCAGGCATGGTGGCACACGCCTTTAATCTTAGGACTCGGGAAGCAGAGGCAGGCGGATCTTTGTGAGTTCAAGGCCAGCCTGGTCTACAGAGTGAGTTCCAGGACAGCTGGGGCTACAGGGAGACCCTGTCTCGAAAAAAAAACGAAAAAAAAGAAAAAAAATATGTGTGAATAAGGGTAAAGATTTAATAAAAACAAAGAATTTTATTACTTTAACTTCTGCTCTTAAGAAGGTACAGGGTAGTGAAAAGTTTTAGTTCAGTTTGGTGCTGATTGAAGTGCTCAAATGTGCTCGCATTCTAACCCATTATTGCTATGGTTCTATCAGTACAAGTGACAGCACAACGGAAAAGGCAACAAACACCTATGAACATCTTACAATAAAAATAATATCCCACTGGGCGTGGTGGTACACACCTTTAATCCTAGCACTCAGGAGGGAGAGGCAGGTGGATCTCTGTGAGTTCAAGGCCAGCCTGGTTTACATAGCTCCAGGCCAGCTGGGACTAAAGGGAGACCCTGTCCAAAAGAGACCAAAAATAAATAAATAAATAAATAAATAAATAAATAAATAAATAACCCAGACTCCTTCATGTCCTGGTCACTTTAATGATCTAATGTCTCCCTCACCTGACTCTGATCTCATAGAAAAGAACCCATGATTTTCATCATGATGATACCACATGGCACACTGCTCTATTTAGCATACATTAGCAACTCAACAGACTATATTTTATTTTATTATTTTATTTTATTTGAGACAATGTCTTACTGTGTAACAGTGGTTGACCTTGATCTCATTATGTAGTCCAGGCTGGCCAAGAATTCAGAGACCCACCTGCCTCTCCCTTTCAAGTTGTGGAATATATACATCAAGACTGTACCGTCCTCTTTAATATACTCTATGAGTAAATGGAAAATACTCCTGACTCAAATGATATTATTAATTCACTGGAGAGAAGGAGAGAAGGGAAATATCATGAAGTATAAGAAAATGTAAGTGAATACATGAACTGTTCGAGGAGAATTCTGTTAGACAAATAACAAAAGCAGAGTTAGTAGAAGCCTGTGACTGTCCCCTGAAAGAGATTCTCTCCATTCTATTGGGAGTAGTGGCTGGGTGGTGAAGGTGTACAACACTATCCTTGCAGGCTCAAGGCCCTGAATTTGATAGCAGCTCTGCAAAAAATATAAAGTTCAGAGCATGACTGCGGAGCTGGAAATTATATTCCTCATCCTCCCCTGCTGCTTGGTAGAATCCACTTCACCACATTTCTATCCAACCCAAAATATCATGTGTGTATAAAGTAAGTAAATAAATAAATAAATAAATAAATAAATAAATAAATAAATAAATAAAAGCAGCCACAGGCCTTCTACTTCATGTCCTTGTGCATGAAAAGAGATATGTCTATGGATTTGTTCTACAAAGTGGATTAGACAATGCCCAGAAGATATGGGAACAGTGAAAACATGGGTCCCTTGGTCTCTGAGTGACTGAGGCAGCAGACTCCAGACTGTGTCAACTTACATGTCAACATGGAAGAAATAAGCAAGCATGGCCTCCCTTTAATCAAGTTTATTCTATAAAGATCTTGACCTGCTTTTATGGAGATACTGGGGGGGGTTGTTTGTTCTATTTGTTTTTTTAATATTTATTTTTGCTTTTAATTATCTGTGCATGTGTGTGTCTATGTGTGGGTATGTGTAGGTCTGAATGCTGGTCCCCACAGAATCTAGAAGAGCGAATTGGAGCTCCTGCAGATGAAGTTACAGGTGGTTATGAAACAAACTTAGATCCTGTGAAAGACCAAGTGGTCTTAACTGCTGAGTCATCTCTCTAGCCCAAGATTTATGTTTAAGTTGGCCAAAACCAATGTATGATAATAATAATAATGATAATAATAATAATGGCAAATTAGAGAACAGGAAAAATATTCATAATGAATATCAAAACAGTTTATTTTACTATGTCATAAACGATTATTGACAATATTAGCCTGCCAGTATTAGCAAGGTAGAGGAGTTAATAAAGAATCTTGGGATAGTGTATTTATCACTTGCTTCCCAGGAGTATTCCAGGACTCCAAATGGGTATATTCATTCTATATCCACTGTGTATAGAGAGGAAGGCACTACTTTAGATCCTTAGGAGTCAATATTACTCTAAAGGAACAAACAGGAAAAGTTACAACTTATTGAGGAAAAGGAAACATGAATAAAGATAAAACTTATGTCTAGATATATTATCATCCAATAACACACCTGTAGAATACACTGAAAAGATAAGTGTTTGTAGCTGAATAACATGATTTTATTCCTCAAACATATCTGCAATTTCCCACTTTTTACATTGTACATAATACTGAATCAAAATTATGTAATTTATTTATAAAAATTCAGTCGCATCTCTCCCATGATTGAAGTTGAATAAAATCATCTTCTTTAACCTCATTTGCATCTACCCACCTTCCTACCTCCATCACTCATGCACATAAATCTCACACTCTGGTTGAAGAAAATTACTTTGATTCTCAGAAATTCTTGATCATCCTTGCCTCCATTATTCCCTGCACGCTCTCCTAAGCTGAGCCCATTGACACCCTGGATCCTAAAGTGGACAATGACATGTTGAGGCAGCAGAGCTTCTGGGGTCTGATTTTTCCATCCAAGGCAATTCCCACTTTCTGAGGCTATGATATCTAAGTTGGCAGACTCTGAGCTGTTACATGGCTCAATATGGCAATGCAGGGGGACAATTACATCAAGGCTGCACAATGTGAGCCTTAGGTAAGAGATTCAAAGCCACACCTAGAGGTAAGTTAGGCAAGCAGATTATAAGCAAGCTATGAGCTACAGCACCAAAGAACTTACTTGAGAACCATCACCTCACAGACCAGAGGAGGCAGAGCTCCTTACTTTTGAGGGAGAAGCTGACCATGGCAGAATGAGCTCAATAAGCCACTCCTCCCTCTTTCCAAGCCACCTTTCAACTCCCACATCAAAGAAGGAGAGAGCAGAGAGGGACAGTTAAGTGAAGAAGTGTTTTCGCTGCTATGCTATATGAATGGACTGTTCTAACCATCAGATCTTAATGAGCCTCTGGCAATTTTAAATTTTTGAACATTTTGTAGTTTTTCCTTCTATAAGCAAACAATAACATGAATCAATTCTTGTAATCCTCACTACGAATAGGTAGTAATTGGTTTTGAAGGATTTTTAGAAAGAAATATATTATACTTCTGTTCTGCGAGCTTCATGATGTGCTTTTATCTTTTATATAAGCTGATCATACCTTTGTAAGAGATCTGCAGGAGGAGGGCAAGCAGAGAAAGTAGAGGAAATGCTCTTCCTAAGGAAAGCATAGCCCAAAGTTCCCTTCACTTCCACTCACATCTCCAGGCCAAAATGTACTCTTCCACTTTCCCGTGGTTAAAGTAAGCCTAGAAATGCATTCTCTCTCCACATGGAGACATGCCTCAAAACAGATCCTAAGGGCCAATGGATATGGGGAATAACCAAAGTCTGTGTTGCATGATTCATTCTATTCCTTCCTGACTTTCCCTCTGTCCTTCTATTTATTAAATTAAATATTATGTGAGTCAAGCTGGGGTCATGGTGTACACCTTTAACCCCAGCACTCAGGAGGCAGAGGGCCAGCAGATCTCTGTAAGATCAAGGCCAGCTTGGCCTTCGGAGAGAGTCCAGGCCAGCTGGGGCTACAGAGAGACGCTGTCTCAAAAAGACCAAATATATATATATATATATATATATATTATTTTAGTGAATGACTGAGTATGTACATGAAAAGTAAATCTTGTTCCTGGCGTGACTTAAGCCTCATGTGCCTTTTATTGGGGTTCCGTGCTTTTTATAACCTAATAAAAAGTTTCAACATTTTTTCCTCTTTCGGTCTGCTATGGCTTTCTACCTATAATCTAAGTTGAATGAATGCCTTGGGAAAAAAAGTTACTTTTGAAAACATGAATTAGGTAAGGGTGGAACAATCATTACCTAGGGAGGGAAATAAGTGCACAATGTAGAGGGGCTATTCATTCAGTTGGCTTTGCATCTTTCAATTTTCATTTATTTGATAGATATGAAGGTCTGTTTTGGACTTGCAAAAAAATACAATCTAAACTAAAACAGAAAGGAACACAAAATAAAAGCTGGATAAGAACATTCTTACAAGTTTTCATCTAAGATCAAATATTCAAGGAATGTTTGCCATTTTTGTTTCATTTTTAGAACTTTCCCTTAAGACAGGTTGTTTTTGACAGCTGAATAGAAACTTCCCCTGCATATCAACTCAGAACTTAACCACTTCCATTTCCTCTCAGAACTATTCTAAAATTTAAAAACAATACTGACTTTTTATTGTAGCCTTTTAAATATAGTACCTAAGCATTCCACATTGAATCCAAAAGCCTTCTAGACTTGCCACCTTACACATACTTCCAAATACCCACAGTCACAAGCCAGGAGAACACCTATGAATTTATTCGAAAGACTGGATTAACCGTTTGACAGGTGCAATGCTACATGCCAAGGACAGAGTCTATACCAACAAGAGTTGCTTTCCCTAATCACATAAGGAGGAGAAGCAGGTGGCAGGAAATACCTCAGATTGTGTGGCAAGGAAAGGATCTGATTAATGTATTTGGACAGTTTACTTAGAATACCAACACCTGCTATTAACATAAATCAACAACAAACAAATATACCCAGTAACTCATTGTGAGAATTTAAATTATTGAAAAGCAAGAAACAACAATAAAGGATTACAGAAGTGTTTATATAAATAAAACTTGTAAAAAAAGAATGTATACTATCAAGTTAAAAGAACTGCTGTCCTATTTTACTTTTTATTTGAAGGCGTCCACTACGCCTTCAGACACCATGCTTCAAAACCATTCATCTTAGACAGGTGATAACAACCAGGAGATGGTGCAGAAAACAAACTATTTCACTTGCAGGAGAATGAGGGCAGGAGGAACATTTAAGGGAAAAAAAAAAGCTAGGAGGAAATATGATGGTATCTGATGAAATTCCCTCGCACGGAACTTATATCACATGACACTCAAAAGAACAGAATTAAGATTAATAACAGAAACTACAGAGAAGCAAATTTGGCTCTGGAGAAGGAATAACCTACTGATAATCTGATGCCAGAATCTATAAACTGCACCATTTGTCAATAGGCTGCTCACCCTCCACCTACTTTCTTTAGTGAAAAAAGTATATGAACATCAGGTGATGCCATTTTGTATCAAGTTGTAAGTTAAGAAGAAACAGGGCAACAACTGGGATATGGCTCCAGAAGTCCTGGACATCTTGTCTACTGTGATTCAGGCTGCTATGTGAAAATGTTAAGTTTTATATAAACATCAATGAAAAACTATCCTATGAGCTTTTTTCATTCTGGCTACAGCCAGTTTTACAGCAGGTCAAAGTCCAATGGAAATCAATAAAAGATTAGCTTTACTGCTTTTCCTCATCATCTGTCTCTTGCAGAAAAGAGGAAGTCTACGGATGATGAATGACAGTGCAGCTTTAACTAAGTCCCTGCAATTCTTTATGCACCGGAGCAGATAAGTCAATAAAAGAGCATAAGGAAGAATTCTTAATACCCAACAATTTAATGCATTTTTATTTATAATAAAATAGGAAAGAATTTTTTACAATGAGGATAAATATTGTTTCAAACCCTTTGAGACTGGCTAGAGCCTGATACAATAAGGTAGAAACTGCTGTCGCTCATCAGAAGAGGATAATGTAGGTAAAAAAGACCACATCAAAATTTATTTAAATTTTTTACCTGGTAATAAGAGAAGGGATTATTTAATCTTTTTATATATTTTTTATGTTTGTATGCGTATGAATGTACTGCTTGCATGTAGGTTTGTGCACCTGTATTGTGCAATGCTGCAGAGGTCAGAAGAGGGTGTCAGATTCCCCTGGAACTGGAGTTAAAGACAGTTCTCAGCCACCATGTGGGTGATGGGGATCAAACCAGGTCCTCTGCAAGAGCAGTCAGTGCTCTTAACCGCTAGGCCATCTCTCCAGCCCGGGATTATTTAATCTTAAATTGAGACCATTTTAGTCTCAAATTATAGCAGCTGCTATAGGGACTACAAGAATGCAGAGGAATAGACCTTTTAACTGTCAAATAGATTTCCTTTTACAAACATTCTTTTTTTTTTTTTCATGTTATAGTTCACTCAATATTTACTCATCCAATTCTAAGCACTTGAAATTTATTTATAACAGGGAGATACTCCTGAAAAATTAGAACTTAAAATGCAGTACAGGAGCAGATAAGGATTTGAGAGTTTTCTACTAAAACTTAGTTCCAAAGAAGCATAATATTTTACCTATTCTCTATAAAAATCCCAAATTCTATATAGTGAATGCTTCATTAAATATGTGTATTTGCATACTAATATTCAAATGTGGCACATGAGATAATTATAAATAAACCTTCAGAATTTAATCAGTAAGAATGTATCAAGACACTTCTATACAACCTATCTTAATAGATAAAATATTTAAAATAAAGAGATTTATACATTCCAAAGAAGCACTTTAAATTAATTTTGTATTTACTAAGTACTCAAGAACTTGACTTGAAGAGTCCAATAGACTGCAAGGCGTTTTTTCAAGAGTACCGTGATCTTCTACCAAAGGAGTTTGTAATTTCTATATTCTAGCAGTTCATGATCCTTACTTGATGCGAATATCTCATTATATACTACACCAGTAGCTGCATCTTCTATCAGAATATTTGCTTGGTATGCTCCATCTGGAATTTCAGGAAATGCAACGTAGGCATGATCTGCTACTACTGAACCTTGCAAGAAATAAAGACTGTATGGCCCACCAATGTCTTTTCCTCCATTATTCTATCGGCTTCTTTCTCTGCATCTAAAATTCAGGTAAACATACTTGTATTTTCACCATTTACTTCATGAGGACTGCCTGAAGTCTCCAACAGACAAAGATTCTGACTAAACATTTGAAAATATGGTCTAGTCTCAGTAGGCTCACAGTGAGTTATATTAAAGGCAAAAGAAACATGCTCCTCCCAGTTGTTTAAGTGGTCAGCACAGTGTTTGGAGAGAAATGTTTGATTGTGTTAGGTGTACTTTCAGATGGATTAATGCTTCCAGAAGCATAAGAAATTATAGTCTGTTCTGTACCAAAAAATATATACAGTTCTACACTGATGTGTTCAATGCATTCATCTCTTTGGTCCATTATTATTTTTGTTTGACATTATTGGTCACAGAGGTCCAGTAGTAGATAGTTTCCACTGGAGTGGGGCACTGGATATGCCAGGGTGAGCACCACTCTCATTCTCATGGCATTCTCTTAGGGCTTTCTCTTTTCCTCTTCTGAAACAATTACCAAACCATTTTGTTTTCTATCTTTCCCAATATAAAGCAGCTTTTTTTTTCTTTGAAGACAAATTTTTTTGCTGCTCTTCGTATGCCACTTTTCTTATTGGACAGTGTAGTTGGGTGATATTCACCTGTTTTTTTTATAATATGCAATTTGTTTAAGATGAAGGTTATTATTCTTCTCACTATGGCCCATTATGAACCAAAGTGGTCCTAAATGCAAATGACAGATTTTAACTCTCCTCATGCAACTTATATGGTGCTGCCAGAAACAGAACTACCAGGGTCTGCAAACATTCTTTACTACAACCATATTACATTTACTGTGAGCTATGACTGCAGTGATGTTAAATGTGAAAGGTGTGCATGTCAAAATTAATGGAATATGTTCTGAATTTTCTTGATCTAGCCTCATTAAAAGACATAAATGCCAAACCAAAGCTTCTATTACAGATTTAGTACACTAAGAGTTAATAGAATTAATAGGCCTAAAAAGATATGCAACCCCATTAGTCATGGGAGAAATGCAATGTCAAAACTGCAAAAAAGACACTACTTCACACCCATTACAAGAATGGCAAGAATAAAGAGCTAGATGACAAAATGGAAGTGTTGGTGGAGATGTGGGAGCTTGGAGTCCTCACACATTGCTGGTGGAAATGTGACATGGTGCAGCAATTTGGAAAATCTACTAAAAGGTTACACAGCATTTCCAATCCTACACACATGCATCTGAAAGAAATGAAAAAGACAGCTGTCCAAAAAAGTGGTACATGAGTGTTTACAGAACAAATAGCCAAAAGCTGGTAAGAGTCCCAATGTCGATCCACTGACAGACAAAATGCAGCCTGTCCATAAAATAGAATTATGTGGCCATGCACAGGAATGAAGTTCATGCTGGCTCGGGCTGCAACACTATGCAGACAGCTGTCAAGTTAAGGAAACCGAAAACCAGGCATCTTAGGATGGTGCATGGCTGTATATATTTGAAATGGCAAGAAACAATGAATTTATAAAGGCAGAAAACCCAGGAGTGTTTTCCTTGGGGATGGGGTGACTGCTGAAGGCCACAAGGCTTTTTCAAGGGGTAATTCAAAATATTCTAAAACTAATGTACGATGAGAGAGAGCTATACAGCACTGGGAGCAGACTCAGTAGACATCAAATTGTATGCTTAAAATGAGTAAACCAGAGCTGGTGAATACAAATCTCAAAAAACTTTATTACAAGTTAATAGAAACCACCAACTGAAAGCAGGATAATCACTGTGGCTTAAATGTGAACTGTCCCCCACCTGTTAACATACTTAAACACTTGGTCGTAGCTGGGTGTGGTGGCACACAACTTTAATCCTAGCACTTGGGAGGCAGAGGCAGGTGGATCTTTGTGAGTTCAAGGCCAGCCTGGTCTACAGAGCGAGTTCCAGGACAGCTGGGGCTACAGGGAGACCCTGTCTCAAAAAGACAAAAACAAACAAACAAACAGACAGACAAACAAAAATACCATACTTGGTCCCCAATGGTGATGCTGCTTTGAGAGGTTGTGGAAAGTTTTGTATGAGGGATGAATGAAGGAGTTGGTTCACTGTGGATTCAGACTTTGGAGGTTACAGCTGAGTGAGCCTGGCCTACAGGGAAGCAGGATTTCTACCTCCTGATCAGCCAAGGTTTGAGCAGCTGCTTTACTTCACACTCCCACTGCAACACCTTCCCACCATGAAGGACTGACATCCCTGAAACACTACGTGAAAATAATCCTCTCCTCCCTTAAGTTACTTCTGTCAGGTATAAAACCCCAGCTCTTCCACTTGCAGCCTTCACTCTGTCCCACTCCGTTCACTGTGTAGCATTCCTAGCTACAGTTTGCTCATGCCTGGTTAATTTTCTATTAGGTGGAAGCTTCAAGGTTTTGTACCTAGCAGGTGGGTGGTATTTGATGAGAGACTGATATATTTATATTACTTTTCTATAATACTAGATAATAAAATGTTCTTTGGGGGTAAAGTTAGCCTATCACTCTCGAAGCTTGTAAAAGTTCAAAACTTTCAGGCCACTGAATAGTCCAGGCAAACTGAGACATGGTGGAACAGGCTCGGTGTGAGCTCAGCTATTCTGGAGGCTGGGGCAAGACGACTGCAAGCTTAAGGCCTACCTGAGATACGGTGAGTTCAAATCCAGCCTGGGCAACCTAGCAAGACCTATTTGGAATTAAAAAGAAAAGCTAGTACTGGGTAACAGCACAGTTCATTGGTGGTGGGTGCTTTTGAAGCATTTGTGTGTGAGGTCCTTGGTTCCGTCCCTAGTACCACCAAGAAAATGTCATGATAGAATGTTTCAAAGAAGGCTAGGAAGGCCACTGTGGACAAGTGAAAGTTATAGTCAGAATGTAATATCTGTCCCACTTGTCATCTCTGAGGCATGGCTCTTTCTGTCTGAGTTGAATCCAATAAGGCTTTAAAAATGGAGTGGGGGAGATCATGATTGAAAGAAAATTAACAAATAAGGTAGAAAAATGAAATGGAATAAAAGGCAAAAGTACAGAAATAAAATAAGGAGAAAATACTAGTTATATTTAAAATAGGTAAGATAAACCAATATATAAATGCAGATTAAGGACAAAACTACAAACAAACTGAAAACAAAGCATAAGAATTGGCAACAGAAGAAATGCACAGGCTTTATGAGCACTAAAAGACAGTTAACCTCACCTATTGTCAAATTTCCTGATAAGATTATTTTCAGTAAGACCAGTAGGCTAGGTTATTAGATGGGTGAGGAAGAAGACTACTCACTTACTGGGAACAGAGCAGCTTCAACCTTTAAATCCTAAAGGCAAATGCTTTGTCACCATTTCTCCTAACACATTTAACATGAAAAAAAAAAAAAAAAGCACAGCAAGTCTAAATATTCATGATTAGAAAGGGGGTCATTAAAGAAACTGCATAAAGACCTATATATGCAATGAATTTTTAAAGCATTAAAAATGTGATGGTTCTAGAATCTAAACAGAAAAGTATACAGAACACACCAAGAAAAGAAAGCCATGAAGATACAGACATTAAATAAACTGTGTGTGCGCACATACACATCAATCAATCACTTTCCAAAAAGCTATCCAGCAGGCTTGGTTGTTGTGGTTTTTCGTTTTCTCTACAAATCAAAACCATCATGAGATCCCAACTCATACCTACTAGGATGGGCACATGAAAAAGACATTTCAAGCAAGAGCATGGAAGGAATGGAAAGCCTGTATGTACTCAGTAGACGGGAACGTGAAATGGCAGAGATGCTGGGAGAAACAGCACAGCTGTTTAAAGTAGAGAATATAATAATAAGAGAATTAATATGTAATCAGCAACCCTAGTTCTGGATATATACAAAAAGAACTTAAAAAGAGAATCAAAGAGATATCTGCACACTAATGTTTACTGCAAAATTATTCACAATAATCAAAAAAGTATGACAACCCATTGTTGTATCTACATTGAATGGATGGATAAAAAAAATGTGATATATACATAAATAATAGAGTATCAGTCAACTTGATAAAGGACAGATATTCAGATGCATGCCATTACAATGATGAACTCTAAAGGTATGCTAAGTAAAATAAGCTAGATATAAAGCAACAAAGAACAACAGTTAAGAGGGCTTGCTGTGTCCTTGCAGAAGTTCCAAGATTGGTTCCAAGCACCCATATCAGACAGGTCACAGATGTCTGTTAACTCCAGCTTCTGGGTATATCCATGAACCTCTTCTGGCCTCTGCATGTGCCTGCTTCTATGTGGACAGACACACACATGCATACAGAAAATTTTTAAATAAATTTTTATGACGGCAGTTACATACACAACTTTCACATAGGACTGTCAAATTCAAGGAAACACAAAATGGTGGTTGTCAGGAGCTGGGAGGAAGCAGCTTTGGGAGACACTGTTCAATGTGTAGACAATTGGCATGAGCTGATATGAAAGCTGATATGAGAATGGAGATACTTAATCACACAGGTGATTATACTTAATTAAACTGAATTGTGTACTGAAAATTACATAAAGTGTAAATGTAGGTTGTACACTTTTCAACACGTAAATAAATCTGGTGTTCTAGATAAAGCTTTTGCATAGATTCTTGTTGCTATCAAATTTTACAGTAATCTCAGAAAAAATAATCCAGTACATTATTGAAAAGAGAATGAAATACAAAGTGGGAATTTCTAAGGGCAGGATATGGAAATTTTCTATGGACTCTGGATATTCTATTTGGAAAAAATTGTCTTTGTATTAACTCCATTTTTAACATAAACACAAAGGTCTCTGCATGACTTTTAATATATTATATGCTCAGCAGTGCAACTACTACATAAACGAAGACTACATCTGTATCATTTGTAAATTTCAGAAAAGCTAAGCACCATTTCCACAAACCATGTTCTTAGTGGCCCACCTACTACAGTTCAGGAAGCCACAAATGTTTCTATTGAGAGAAACACAATCTGTCCTTTATAATTAAATAACTGGGTATGTAAAGCAGTTACATCTGAAAAACAGTATAAATTATTTTCTTTTATTTTCTAATTCATTATAGTTAGGGCATGTTATCCTTAGTAAATGAAGATAGGTTATCAACAAAAATTTTTTTCAAAATATTATAGAGGGAAATTATTTAAGAAAAGGAGCAACTAGAAGGTGCTATGAACACAACTGGATGGAAAATATAACCATCAACTTTACCAAGCTGTGTTCACAAAATATAGTACATTAAATTGTGCAGGAAGCAGTAAGGGGAGGTGCGGATGGAGAGAGGATCTAAATGCCATCAAATTATAGTGTGTGAAACTCACCAAAAGACAATCAAAAAGAAAAGCAGCACTGAATCTGACAGATAAGGACTACCAGGTGTGGGAAACCTAGACCATTTTCCTTCACCACATATTTGACTCCATGTTCCCTGTACTGGCATTGTGAAAAGTGAAGGTCACTCCCTACGGCTCTTGCTAACATTACAGACATGGCAAAGGTCTGTCTTCCACAGAATGTTAAGCATTGAAAGAATGAAGGTCTTTCTCTTTCTTCCATCTATCCATGTGCAAGTTCTCAGAGGCCAGATACCCATTCGTCAAGGGCTGTAGAATGACAAAAGTCATTTTTATAATAGCTGTGAGGCTGCACTAGGGTCAACTCCAAGTTTCTTTCCCACTCTAAGAAGTTTGTAACAGCACCGATGGTTCTGAGACGACTTCAGTTATGAAACGTGAGCAGGGACCAGCCATCCATTAACTTATTTATGATGCTGCCACCCAGCTCATCTACCATCATGAGCAACATGACACCCCAGGTAATACCTACTGTAACTGCCGGGCGTGGTGGCGCACACCTTTAATCCTAGCACTTGGGAGGCAGAGACAGGCGGATCTTTGTCAGTTCAAGGCCAGCCTGGTCTACAATGTGAGTTCCAGGACAGCTGGGGCTACAGGGAGACCCTGTCTTGAAAAGACCAAAAAAAAAAAAAAAAATTACCTACTGTAACGATGATAAATACGTCAGTCACAACAAAAATACTCTCCAGACCATGTCAACTTCTAAGTCTGAAAGCTGAATAGTAATAGTAAAGTACGTGTTGGGGAACTGGAGCAATCACTTTGAAAACCAAAGTGTGTGTGTGTGTGTGTGTGTGTGTGTGTGTGTGTGTGCATGTGTGTGTGCATGTGTGTATAAAAAGTATTACACAGAGAAGAGTCATTTGTAACTCTGCATCCCTAACTTTGAATACTAGGGTTAGTGTGGAGTATAATGGAACTGAAATGTAGACTATGTTGGCTTTGAACTTGATGGCCAAGTATGATCCTCTACCTCCCAAGTACAGGATTTATAGACATGGATTGTCATGCTGAGTTTTCCTGAAATAATCTTACAGATATTACTGTCAAAACTCACATGTAATTTGAAGGCTCTAATTGTCACACATAGTTTAAAAATAGAATAAAATCAAAACTGAAAATGAATAATCCTAAAATACTAATATCAACTAGAGAATATTCACAACAGAACTGACTTTCCTGTTCTCCCAAGGGCACATTATTTATATTCAAACCCATAAAAAAAACCTTCCTCTCTATTACCAACTTGTTCATAAGAATAATGTATCCAATTTATAAAAAGGGAAAATTGCCAACAGAAATAATGCCTCCATTTTTATTTATTTATTAACATTTTGGAAGTTTTTGCCTGAACCAAAGATCAATTATCCAATTGCTCCATGTATGAAAGATATTTCTGTGACCCTTATTTTACCATAATTACTCACTTTCTCCTACCTTGCACATGTAATCAAGTATTTTCCTTCATATATACCGTTCTTAGCGCTATGCCTAATGAGTGTTGTGCCTGCAAGTGCATCTGTGTCATGCACTGCCTGAGGTCAGAAGAGGGGGTTGGATACCCTAAAACTGGGGTTAAGGATGGTCATTAGCTGTCATATGGGTGCTAGGAATTGAACACAGGTCCTCTGTAAGAGCAACGAGCACTCTTAACCACTGAGCCATCTCTCCAGCCCCTAAAGGTAATTACTTTATGCATTAATAAAAACACATAAAAGAATAAAAATAATAAATAAGAAAAAAAAATTAAAAACGAACGTTTAGGCTTACTATATAACCAGGACTAGCAAAGCATTTTGCATTCATCTTAGCAAACACCATGTCCTCACCAGCTACATTACAAATGGTAAAACTGAGTTTAACAAATAGAAAACAAACTGTCCAAAGTCACAACTGTAAACAGGATCTAAGAGTCAAAATTTCTAATAATTTACCTGATCTATTTTGACTCCAACTGAAGCACAAAGTAAGATGATGGGGACATTGTTGCCTAAATGAACAGGAACTCCTATAGAAATATTTACTTCAATATTCTATTTACATTAATGCATTTTACAAGTATATTATGAAAAATACTTCAATTACAAAACAGTATGTCCAAAAGACCTACCTAGTAATGAATTAGAAGGAAAAAATAAAAGCATGGCGTGTTCAATTTCACAAAAGAAGGAAATGGTTCTGCCAAAACTCTGAAGATAAAATGAAAATAAAGACTATCTTTAAAAATAAGCTATCAAACATCTCCTGCTTTTTAAATTACTGACATACTACATGAAGTACTTATGTTTTAGCTATAGATGTGAGGCAGAGTTTTATTTTTACACTGAGAAAAGCATACCAAACTGTGCGGTCACCTTTCCATTAGTGGATTCATGATGGAATGTTAACAGTACTTTAAGTGAGGGAAAGAACAAAAGTGAATCAAATGCAAAAGAGCTCTAGATGTGAAGAGAGATTTGTGAAAAGACAGATTCACTGAGCAAGAAAGGACTTGTGAAGGTCATGTAGAATCTGTCAGCTTGTGGGAGCACTAGAAGGCTCCAATGTTACTGCAGATGAAAATTGGTTATTTTTGGAGACTTTACAGAGGAGAAAAATCACAACTTCTTCCAAAAAGTCATTCCAGAGATGAACAATATTTAGAATCATAAAATTCCACTTATTGTCAATACAAATCCTGGACTAACCCAGCTTAAGTCCATTTCCTTGTTTGGTCCCTGAGGACTGTATGCAACAGCTGGCCAGCAAAGCAGCACAGCTCCACACAGAACCTCGTCAGCTTTTCTCCTTGGGGACAAGCAATGCCATCTTCAGCTTTCTCCCACGATCTTCATTTTCTAAACTTTGAAAACTCCTATTCTGGGCTGGAGAAAAGGCTCAGGAGTTAAGAGCAATGGCTGCTCTTGCAAAAGACCCTGTTCAAATCCCAGCACCCATATGGGAGCTGACAGCAATCTGTAACTCCAATTCCGGAGGATCCAAAAATCTTCTGACCTCCACAGGCACTGCATGACACAGGTACACTTACATACATGGAGGCACAACACTCCTCTGTGATATCTCTCCATTATTGTTTGAGGCAACTAAAATAGGTTAGGTTCTAATGTCGGAAATGTCAACCCAGCTATGTGCATCATTCTTTATCTTTGTAAATTTATCAAAATGAATATAAAAAAAAATCATGGAGTATGCTGGAGAAAAGTCGAGATCGACAAATGCCCCAAATTAAAAGGGAAGCGGGAACTGGATAAAACATGGACTGTGGACTTCTGACTATTTTGAAGATGGAAAGTGGGTATTCAGAAAAGAAAGCACTAGAAAAACCATAGGGCCACCAAAAACACCAATCCCATTTATAAACACTTACTAGAACACAAGGCAAGGCTATCTGAGACCTGCAATGTTCTGTCACTAACAAGCATTTGGGAGCATGTCCCCTTTGATGTTCTTGTGTTCAATATAAAAAAAAGAAGCCAAACTCTAACTTATTCAGGTCAGTTTGTATCTAGACAGAAAACTCTACTGAAAGAATATATTTGATAAGTTAGGACCAAATAGGTAGATGGTGTGCTACAATGTATACAAAAAGATTGAAGTTAAAATAGTATCTTTGTCTCAAAATTCAGTAATAGTAGACTAAAACAAGCTATCTACCTATATTAAATTTAACATAAAATGTATAACATACTAAAATTGTTACTGAAATATGTATTATTGATTGACACTAAGTTATGCATGCAGATTTCAGTTGAATTCAATTTCAATTAGTGTGTCATTAGTGAAGAGTTATAAACAGACCATATTGTTAAGGGGACATTTATAGGGCAAGCAAGGTGTTAGTACTCACTGTTATTCAGAGTAGAGCTGGTCTTTACAAATAGGTTTGAACCTGTACATAGACAGGCTCCTAGGATGCCAAGGTTATCGGAATTAATATAATAAAGATGGACTAAGATTAATTAGATAAAATCTTGAGGGGTTGTAAGTTAGGATCTGTCTAGTTTGTCTTCCTTACTTGCTGTAAGAAAATATGGAAAATGAAAAAGCAACTTGGAAGGAAAGGGTTTGCTTGGCTTACACATCCAGATCACAGTCCATCCTAGATGGAAGCCAATGAAGAACTCAACCTGGGCAGTACCATGAAGACAGAACTGAAGGACAGACCATGGAGGAACGCCGTGCACTGGCTTGCTCCCGCCACTCCCTGCACATAGGCCCATAGGCAAATCTGATGGAGCATGTTCCTCAGTTAGGGTTCTATCTTCTCAGGTGACTGAGGTTTGTTTCAAGTTGACAAAAAATACCCGACACAGGGATATCCCATACTTGTAGTGTCTAAAGTCTTTCAGATTCTGCATTTAAGAGAAATGGCACATTTATTTTCAGAGGGAAATGAATACATCTCCCGGGGGAGAAAAGTGACAGGGACATGTTAGCCTCCCTTTGCAAGCTTCCAAGTCTCCCTTAAAACTGCAGAATTCCTGGTTGCATTCCCTGTAATTAATTCAGCTTTTAAATTTATTTTTGCAAAGAAAACATTTAATAACAATTTTGCAGAGAGAAAAGGACAAAATATTTACATCACATAATGATGAACAGAAGCCTATCAATAAAACCCCCACATATCCATTCTTCCTTTTCTTTTCTCTCTACTAAAAATTGCATCAATGTTTTGCAGTCACTTCTCACACTGCCATCTAGAGACCCACCCAGCACCTCCCACACCAAATCCTAGTATGTTCTGAAGGACCGTTTATTACTTTTCCTATATCAGTGCCTCAAACACCTCCCTAACTTCAAAGACTTGTTCAAAGTATTCATTCAACAAAGGAAGAGCTTCTTACTAGGTAAAGAGATTTTCTGTTGAGATTGAAGAGTCATCTCCAAGACTTAAATTTTCTCTTTGAAAACATTTTGAAACTGAATAGAACAAAGAATGCTTCAACAAAACCAATCTTGAAGACATAGGCAGGTCTTTCCCTACTACTTGAATCTACTAACCTATAACTATGCACCTTTGGTTTGAGAGGAATGAGATTAGACAAGCATTTGCTTCCTCATCTATAAAATGAGAATACTCCAACCTTCCTTAATGAGTCACAATGGATTTAATTACAATTCCTTAGACAAAGAATCTGGTGTACTGAAAAGTGCAGTAGCAGACCATTTTAGTCAAGGTGGGTTGTGTAACACAATATCACCAACTAGATAGCTTGATCAACAAGCACTTCTGCTTCTGTGAACTGTAAGTTTGAGATCAAGTTACCAGCAACGTTGGGGGGCTTGCAGAGGTTATGCAACCTCTCTCTGGTTATAAAAGCTGCTTTCTTGCTTTATCCTCTCCTGGTAGAAGTTCTGGTCCATTCACTCTTTAAAAGGTCATCAATGGCGGCTCCATTCCACGATCTCATCCAAACTCCACTACTCCCTAAAGACCCCACCTCTATATCCCAACACATTGAGGCTTCAAACTGTGTAAAGTATTCTGTCCTTAGCACTAGTGCTCACATTAAGCTATTGTTTTGATACTTACAAAACCCTTAGGACACTGTCCAGCAGATGTTAAAGTTTGTGTATATATTAATAATACCCATCAGTAAGTAGAACAACTGTGCTTCTTTCCAGTAGCATTTACTCATGCTATACAATACCATGCTCCATAAGATATAATGCCAGAACTACTGGAATAATGTCCATTTTTAATTGGAGGATGGACTAAGGAATGCCAAAAAAACTCTTTGTATTCAATTTTCTATCAATATTTTATTGAGGATACTTTGGATTGTGGAACTCCCACTTCGAAATCAAACCTAGCCTCAAGCAACAATAATTACTGTAGATTAATGCATATTTAAATTGAATTTAGTAAGAACTCAGAGAGTTTCTATTAAAGAGCACTTCTGAAAACATATGACATCTAATGAAATTCTCTCTTGTTTTCACAAAGATAATTAAGGAGTGGAAATTTTGATTAGCACACCCAATGGTAAATAGCTGCCACTTTTAAAAAGTCATCCTTTAAATCAATATCTTCTAACAGATTTATTTTTATTCACGAAAGCCATAATCCACATCTCAAATACTTCTCAAACAAGATGCTGATTTAAGACCTAATTTTCTTGTCAACACAAACCATACTCCAAGTAACTATGAGTGTCTTTATAAGGCAACCACTTAGATGCTCATGTAGCTGACAAACAAAAAGTATCTAGTAGAACAGGGAAAAACAAAGGAATAATGCAGCAATGGTTTATCAGCTGCAAAGAGCATATGATGAGTTTCTGACAAACTACTCATAGACATTAATATGAAGAATGCCAGCAGATTCTCTGTTGAGACCAGCTACACAGTCCAATAAAATGGGTACTATACTTTCCTTTTGAGGATTTATAATGCTTCTGCAGATTAATTTTTTTTTTTGGTCTTTTTGAGACAGGGTCTCCCTTTAGTCCCAGCTGGCCTGGAGCTTGCTCTGTAGACCAGGCTGGCCTTGAACTCACAATGATCCACCTGCCTCTGCCTCCAGAGTGCTGGTATTAAAGGCATGTGCCACCATGCCTGGCTAGATTAAATTTTTTAAATTTAGTCTCAGCTGACCTGGAGTTCACTATGTAGACCAGGGTGGACTTGAACTCACAAAGATTAGCCTGCCTCTGCCTCCAGAGTGCTGGGATTAAAGGCATGAACTACCATGCCTGGTTACATTAAATATTTTTTTAAGTTTAAGCTTTCTTTTTTTTCTTCATCATTTTTTATTATTTTTCATAAACAAGATTGACATGTTTTAAATTAGTTTTAAAATGTTACCATTATAGAGCATATGATATATCCAATAATGAAATTCCATATAGAGTCTGTCAAGCAAGGAAAGTTGTTAGTTTGAGACAAATATTTGAGAAAGCAATAGTAAATTTTTCATTACAACTCAGTGTGGAATTTTCACAGTTCTTAGAAAATATCATACCAGTTTTTCTATTCAGTTCCAAGTTTTCTTTTAATTAAAAATGTTTTATTTGTTCATTTTTTTATAAATACTTTTCATTATTAAACTTTTTCCATAGGTCATAAATCATTTCTCAGTTGAATCTAGAATCGCTTCCCTTTCCATGCCCCCCACCCCACCTGAGTCCCTGCACTCTGCCATACATGTCCTGTATCTTTTTCTGAGTCTTTCCAGAGTTTTTTTTCCCCAGTTCTTTTGTTGTTCTCTCCAACTTAAGCACCCTGAATGAAAAGAGCAATACAGGGGGGATTTCTATACCAGATATCAAACTATACTACAGGGCTATAGTCATAAAAACAGCCTGGTACTGGCACAAAAACATACCTATAGACCAATGAAACAAAACTGAAGATCCAAACTTGAGCACATACAATTTCAGCCACCTCATATTTGACAAGGGGGCCAAAAAGACTCAATG